>PVIC010014371.1:0-30535 GCA_004025085.1 Thryonomys swinderianus | reverse complement strand
GAACCTGGGCCTGGTCATGACTTTTAGGCCTAACTAGCCATTTACTTGAAGTATGAAAAGCAAAGAGCAACTTAAAATTCTCAGCAAAGAATGTGATCAAATCTAGAACAGAAAATTCTATAGAGCCAATGGCAGGCGTAAGTTTCACCAATGTAACACTGGTAGTAAGGAAAGAAAAATAAATGCTATGGAGAAAGTTACCTTAAGACAAATAAATAAATAAATAAATCCATATCCTCATTTGAATATAATTATCTTTGAGTCAACCAGGGAAATGCATTTCAGAATTGGATAATACATAATAGGAATTATAATTGTTATGTAGTAATGGTATGATAGCAGCACTTAGTTATAGGAGCTTAACATCTAGAAATGCATATTGACATTTTCAGGTGAAATAAAGTGATGTTTTCTCTAAGAGTCTGGGAACACGAGTTTCTAAGGGTGAGAGGCACACATTGAACACCCGGTGATTCCGCTGGTCGGCCTGCCCGGTGCTGGGATTACAAGCATGCTCCACCATGCCCAGCGTTTTGTATGTTTTGTTTTGTTTTGTTTTGTTTTGTTTTGTTTTGTTTTGTTTTGTTTTGTTTTGTTTTGTTTTGTTCTGAGATTCTTTTCTTTATTTGATGTTGAAATCAGGACCTCATACTTGCTAGGCATGGACCTCTACCTCTGAGCTATGTCCCAAACATCCCCAGTCTTCCACTTTATATTCTTTTGAGGGCTCCTAAAAAGTCAGAACTTACTATTTTCAGAGTAGGTCACTTTAAAAAAGAAAAAAATGGATAAAGTGATGTCTGAATTCCAAAAGGATTGATGGGCTCAGAATCGTTCAGGCAGAATGCATTTTACGATGCTCAGGGTTTTGGAAGTCGGCCATCTCTGTGTGGTACGTGTACGTGTAAGCTCAATATTTCGGAGTCTCCTCGTGCCTAGATGCACGAGGGAATCGTACAAGAACCAAAGCGTATCACTATGCCCAGCTCCCCTTTCGCTTTGTCTTTCTAAACATACACAAAAATAATGAGAGTAGCATAATAAATTTGTGTCTCTATTCCGCATCAGTAATCAGCAACATGTTGTCAGTCTTCTCATCTACCTCTTCACCCTGCTTTTCTCCTGGATTATTTTAAAGAAAAGCCAAGGCATCATTTTTTTTCTTGAAGTAAAATATCCTTGATTTTATTAGGTACAGACTGCATCCAAATAAAGCACCAAACATTGTAAGCCTAAAGCGGCCACATACACCTGTAATCCCAGCACACAAAAGGCTGAGGCAGGAGGACTACTGTGGGTTTGAGGTCAGCCTCAGCTTTACAGTGAGTTCAAACCTGACCTGAACTACACAGTGAGACCTTGTCTCAAAAGGAACTACTCTGAAAATAATAAGTCCTGGCGTTTTTATGAGCAGTCAAAAAAGTATAAATTGAAAGACAGGATGTTGGGGATGTAGTTCAGGGCTGAGGTCCTTGCCTAGCGAATGTGAAGTCTTGAGTTCAACACTAAGTAAAAAAAAAGAATCTCAAGAAAGAAAAAAGATAGCGCCGGGCTCAGTGGAGCATGCTTGCAATCCCAGCACAGGGAGGGTGACCAGCGGATTACCAGCACTTTGGCCTACACCTCTCCCCACTGGAAGCTCAATATTAATATTTTGAGGTGCTCCCAGAGTACTTTGTATAGTACCATTTTAAATCCTACTGACAGTACAGAATAGTTTGTCTTTCGGTTTTCACTGTTTCTTTCAATCCAAACTTGATATCAATCTTTGAATAATTTCATGATTTTCTTTTGACATAAATTAACAGGTCACAGTTTTGTCCATCGGACAAAAACCATGCCCACAAATCCCTCCTCTATCTCGGGTTCCTATGAGAACCTGCTGTGGGACCAGTAACCCCTACAATTCATTAGCATCTCTAATCTTCATGAGCTGTCAGAGGCTTGTATAGTCAAACCTTTGGCTCCACCTTTACACTTTCTTTTTTTTATGATTCCCTGGATCTGCATGTCTGGAACACGCTTAATTTTAGCATCATTTACTGGAGAGGCTAAGGGATGGGAAACAGTTTTATTTTTCAAACCCCAAAAGTAATAGATTACTTACATCTAATAATTTTGCCTTTTACCTCTCTTCTTATCTTTTACTTGAGTAGCTAGAATGATTCTAATAGAATTTGGTGGGGGGCGATAGGGTCTCACTATGTAGCCCAGGCTGGTCTCAAACTGCAGCGATCCTCCAGCCTCAGCCTCCCAAATGCTGGGAGCTCAAGCATGTGCTTTCACTCCCAGCCCTAACAGCAGCTTCGGTACTGGCAAGAAAGCTCCCTTGCTAGCTCAGCTGGGGAAATACATCATTTTCCATTGTTAATGCTGCCAGCATTGCTAAACTTTCTGCTACTATCTAATAGGAGTACCTTTCTTCCAGTTTCTAGCAATATTTCCCCTACCTTCTTTAAGTTCTCATTCAAAGCTTCCTGGAGTAACACCAATTTCCTGATCATTTTCTCCTCAAGGCCCTTCTAGCTTGCTTTCAAAGCCAACTCCTCAAACTTCTGCTACATGGCTCAGGTAGATAAGCTGTTAGAGAAGCAAATTCTGTATCAAGTTTTGATCAGGAAGTAACAGGAATTATTTAAATATTGTATTACAGAAATCTGACCTTGTGGGAGCCATCTTTGTATACCTAGTGCTTTTGTGCCTACTGCTGTGCCTGCCCCGTGTCCTAGGAGAAATGGTGGGCTCCATGGGCAGGCAAACCAGCAACAGTTTGTGTGACACTAACAATCCACGCCTCTGAACCAGTTGCCTTCCACACTGTCACCTCACTATGACCTTTGGATTTTGTGCACCAGGACTGGTGTGAAACGAAGCAGGGAAGAGGGTTCTGAAACCAAGTTCCTGCTTAGCCAACTTGGTTCACTGTAAACTCCTTCTGTTTCTCTTCCACAGCTAATATTGCAGTCCCATCCCTGATCATTTCTCACATGGGCTACATCCTACTTCCCCATCTGTATTCATCCATTACACTCTCACTGCCGTCTAGCGTCTAGCGCCTTTCCAGGAAATCTGCATTGCTAACATAACCTCTGTTCATGGCCACTCCCAGCTTAAAGTTAAAACCCCAACATTCAAGACTGAAAACTTCCCAGACTAGCTCCAGCTACCTCACGTGCAGTTCCTTTTGTGACACGTGTTGTCTCCTCTTTGTAACTGCTAACGGCAGCATCAGATACACTTACCCACCCCTTCAGTCAGGCTACTTATTCGGCCTGTCTAAATTTTCTACCTGACTATCTGCCTGTTCCCGACCTTGATCAAATATTTCCACTATTGTTTTCTTAGATCTGTGACCTTCTATCTGGGCAAACTATCTCTTTCTGTATCTATAGCTATTTAAAGAGGACTTTAAATAAACTCCAGTGTAGCATTTCATACTAAGCTACATTGCAATTGCTAACAGAATCCCTGACATATAGTAGGCAACCAATTGATATTTCTTAAATGCAATTGACAATTTCAGTTCAGTATTGGAAAGATCATTTCATATAAAGCCCATCCATGCTAAAAGGTTCAGGCAAATATATGAAAGAAAACTGAGAGTCCCAAAAATTAAAAACATCCAGTGATTAGTAGTTGGTAGGGACTACCCAAGATGGATGGCAGTTCCTCTATGTTTGCAGGCTCTAGATCTGCAGGTTCAACAAACCTCAATATTCTGAAAGAAAGTGTCTATATTAAACATTATGCAGACATTTTGTTTGTTACTAATCCCTAAATGGCACAGAATAACACTTATTTGCAGAGCACTTATATTGTATTAGGTGCTATAAATAATCTAGAGAAGATGTAGGTTACATGCAGATACTACGGCCTTTTGTATAAAGACTTGAGCATCCATAGATTGTGGGATCCAAGGGTGTCCTGGAACCTCAACAGACACTAATTTTCTTCTCCTTCTCCTCCTCCTCCTCCTCCTCTTCTTCTCCTTCTCCTTCTTCCTTCTTTCTCCATCTCCTCCTTCCCCTCCTCTTCCTCTTCTTCTTCTTCCTTCCTCCTCTTCCTCTTCCTCTTCTTCTTCTTTTGGTGTCAGGGATCAAACTCAAGACCTTGCTCTTACAAGGCAGGTGTGATGCCACTGAGCCACATCCCCAGCCCCACAGACTACTCTCTCATCAAACATTTACTGATTGCCAGCACTATTACAAGGCTGAGGCACTGGGAAGATAGCAGTAAACAGGGCAGTTTACTGGCTTGGACTATTACTGGCTTTTCTCATGAAGCCAACATTACAATATAATAAAGCAAGTGAGAAGCACACAAAATGATAAAGAGCTGCTGGGCGTGGTGGCTCACACCTGTAATCCCAGTACTCGGGAGGCAGAGACAGGAGGATTGCTGAGTTCAAAGCTTGCCTAGGCTACATAGTGAGCTCAGAGCCAGCCCGAACTACAAAGCAAGACCCTGTCTCAAAAAAAAAAAAAAAGTGATAAAGAGCCTAATTGGTTCAAGAAAGATTTCCTATACTGATTGCCAAATACTTTAAAAGTAAACGACTCTTAACAAGGAGTGTACCTCAGAAGTCTGGGAGGCTAAGGTAAGATTGCAACTTCAAGCTCAATTTGAGAGTCTTAGCAAGACCCTGTTCCAAAAGAAAAAAACAGAACATACACAGCCCCTAAGTTCAATCACCAGTATGAAATGAACAAAAACAAGGTAGTTGACAAAATAAGTGTGAAGGGAAATGCACATAAATGAAAGTATGGAGAAAAGGTTCAGAGGTTTGAAACACAGAGCCATGGAGAACAGAACTCTAGAGCACAGAGTTAATCAAGAAGTAATGATGGCAAGTGACTCTGGAGAGGAGTACAGGACCAATCACACAGTCCTCCCTTAACTTCCACTCTGCAGGATCAGGAAGCTACTGGAAAGTTTACAGTAGGTAGTATATATTAATATGTAGCCAGGGCTGGTTTCAGTCAGACGTGGGAGGACTCAGTCAGTGACTGTCATGGAGGAAGGTTAGCAGGAGGCTTGGCACACACTGAGCTCCGAGGAAGACCAAGCCAGCAGTGCTCCCAAGGTCGAATAGGACAGGGAGTAAAGCAAGGCCAGGCCCTTCACTGCAGCTTCCAAGGGACAGGTAAAGCAGGTCAGCGTAAACAATTTGGGACTGGCCGGATGGGATGGCAGTGCTTGTCTTAGTTTCTAGTGGTCTGGTACCTGGCCCTGAGAAGATGAAGGCAGAAGAATATTGCCCTTAGGGGTATATGGTACAGATAGAGGCCAGGAGGCTTCAACTTGGTCAGTCTGCATAATGAAGGCTGCCCCAGGCTGCACCTTTTGCTGTCTTTAAGAATTGGCTAGGAGGGCCGAAGATTTAGCTCAGTGGTTCCAGCGCCTGCCTACCAAGTGCAAGGTCCCTGGTTTGATCCCAGTAACCACATACAATACTGGGCATGGTAATTCACACCCACCAGCAATCAGTAACACATACCACCAGTGGCGGGCTTAGTGGCTCAAACCTGTAATACCAGCACTCAGGAGGCAGAGGCAGGAGGAATGCTAAATTCGAGTTCAAAGTTTGCCTGGGCTACATAATAAACTCAGGGCCAAGCTGAACTACAAAGCAACACCTGGTCTCAAAAAAAAAAAAAGAAGAAGAAGAAGAAGAAGAATTGGCTAGGAATAGGGGTGTCCTTGAGTGGTAGAGCACTCCCTTAGCATACACAAGGTCCTGAGTTCAATCCCCCAACACCACCAAACAAACAGATTCTGCTTTAAAAAAAAAAAATATTGGCTGATCCCTGGAAGAATAGTCTCTCCAACAAGAAAAGGTACAGTGTCAAATATATCTTAATACACACAAAGAAATTGAAAGATATAAACAGCACAGCAAGACTAGTCAGTTTGCATTTCTGACAACGCACTAAGTAGCACGAAGGAAGGAAGGGAGCAAGACTGTCAGCAGAGACACCAAGAATGAGGCTTTGCACTATTTTAGGTGAAAGAGGGATAGAGATGAAATGACAGGTTACACAATGTGGTGTCACTGTGGTTAGAAAATGGTCTTTTCACAGCTGTGTGAGACGGTGTGAACCACAACTTCAGATATGAAATAGGGAGATAAAAGAATTAGATAATACTTGGGGTGCAGTTACATATCATGGTATATGCCTGTAATCCCAGCACTTGGGAGGCTGAAACAGGAGGGCAGCCATGAGTTCAAGGCCAGCCTGAGCTACATAATGATTTCAGGACCACCCTGAACTGCATAGCAAGACTATCTCGAAACAAACAAACAAAGAAAAACTATTCAGGGTGCAGGTTAGTGGTGGAGCACTTGCCTAGCACTCCAGCGTCCTGAGTTCAATCGCCAGCATCAGGAGGAAAGAAAAAGAATTTGGTATTTAACAGCATAATGCAGTGGTACAGGCCTAGGTTTAATTAGGACATTAAAAACCTGGGGGGCGGGGAATGAAGAAAGACAGAGTTTGCTATTTCAAAGTTTTGAATTCTGACCTGAATCTTTACACAATGCCTGTGGATGGGCAGCACCAAGTGAAAAGGCTCTCTGCCAGGCAGCCTTGCAGAACACGGGCACCTAAGTGCTTTCCAAGGAGCCAGAAACTGATCCACTTGGCAGGAAAACTGAAAATTTACCAAGTTCTTATGTTTTCTTTTGTTTTTTCAGAATAATGGTGCATTTGGGGGAAATTTTGCTACATGCATTTAATATCTTATTTTCAATTTAATTACTCCCCTCTTCCTTCCATCCCCCTCCCCTTAGCCTCCTGCCTTCTCTCCAAAAGTCTACTTCTGGTTTCCTGTTATCTCTCCTTTATTTCACTTATTTATTAAGTTTCCCATATAAGAAAAACCACGTGACCTTTCACTTTCTGAGTCTGGCTTACTTTGCTTCATGTGACATTTTCAAATTCCATCTGTTTCCTGCAATTGACATGAGAAAAATCATCAGCTTTCTGAGAACACTAGCCTGTGAAACTCAACACAGGACTAGGAAACTAAAGTTGGATGTTAATCCAGACAGAGATAATGACATTATGTAAACTTAGGCAAGTCAGTCAAACTAGCTATATCTGTCATTTCATCAGTAAAATAACAAGTATGAATAGCAATCTATTCCACTGAGATCACATGGGAAACAGCTAATGATTACAAACTCCTTCTGGAGGTAAAAAGTGCTGTGAGAATGCTAACATCTACAGCATCCTAGAACCTCAAAAACTTAGTTAAAACAATCACTAAGTTTAATGACAGATAGAAGCCTTGTTCCCTTTATTAACACTATCATACAAAAGAAACTGGCTAATTCTGACTATAAAAAGCAAAAGACCCCTGTAACAAATCAAAGGGTTTTTCGAAAGCTGGAAAAGTCCATGAGAAACAGCAGCAGCTCAGAGTTTACACAGGAACCACTGCACACTCACGCATCTCTGTAAGCTCACTTTGTGACTAAAGTGCAATCTAAGACTCAGGGTAGGAGTTTCAAACAGATGCTTCTTGTACTTGAAGTAAAACTGCTATAGAAATCCTCTGTCCTGTAATAAAGAAGGGTACTGGATTTCTATTTTGACACACTTGCTTTTTAAACAAACAGATTTAATGGACTTTGAATCCTCAAAGATCTGCCTTTTAGGATTATTAGCCTTACCACTTACTAGCCATATGGATGCCCAATTTTGTTCTCAGCCTCTTCGTCTTATTTCCACCCTGTAACACAGGGCTGAACAGACTGACTCCTGCTTCCTGTGAGAAGTAAATAAGCCTGTGTGTGTATTTAGCACACTGCCTGACCCATGTAAAGACTCGATGATTATTATTTTCTTTCACACATTCTCGCATACATAATTAAATCAAGATGGCCACTCTTTCTCCTAACAAATCTTCCCTGTATAAGCGCTCCCCATAGGGCTGATCAAGGAGCCAATGTACGCGCTTATTTAAACCAAGGACCTATCCCTCTGTGGCTCTGGGCCCTCTTTTCTTCATCTGTCACTACTTTAACGTATTCCTTATGTATCTGGCTACATTCTTGTTAAAATGATTTAAATGAAGAGATACATCAGCATCTGTGAGAAATGCTGTATTAAAAAAGTCTCACATTCTGGTTGGAAATGTATTAGTTGTTCACTGACCTTAAAACAGTAAGTGACTTGTGAGAAATATAGTTATCAACTCAATTTTGCCAAGCAAGCCCATTTAAAAAAGAATTCAGTCCCAACTACTACCAGAATAATTTCATAAAGTGACATTTAAAACCCTCCTGCTAAAAGAACACACTATAAACAAATTTCTCTAAAGCAAATAAATTTGCTTTGTGAAAATTTACTATATTAAATTGTTATTTTGGTCAACAGGATCAGCTTAAGGCCATCCTCTAATTACTACTTGTCTAGATGGATTTGCCAAGATTCTGCTTTACAAGGCACATATGAAGAGATACATGTATTTTTGTTTTTGGAAGTTTCTACCAAATATTAAACACAAAGAAATGAGAAAGAAGAGCCCAATCAAAATAAAAAGTACCAATGAATGGGATAGAAAATTGGACACTGAGATAAAACCAAGACCAATATGGTAACTATCTGTAAAGTCCAATTATGGGAGGAATAAATGAAAAACAGGAGAAAGAGGAGTACTGGATTGCAATGCCAAGGATGTGGCTTGAGGACTAGGCTTTTTCTTTCTTTTTTTGAGAGAAGGTCTCACCATGTAGTTGGCTAGCCAAGTACCACCACTCCCCCTGAATTGGGCACTTTTTACTGAGACAGGAATTATACGTTAGCAGAGCATGTGGGGATGGTTGTGGGTGAGCAGAAACTGCACGTGTCCTGTCTAAGCAGAGAACCACCACCCAGCTCTCGCTGAGTGCTGTCAGGAGGGAATCCTGGGTCAGTGCCGACAGCTCTTTGGATTTTTTCTGAAACTGGAAATAAAGATTTTTAAGTGACATCTCCCTGCTCTTAAAATTCTACCAACTTTTTTTTAATCCTCCCCTTGAAACCACCTCACAGGCCAAACAAAATACATCTTTGAACTATATACAGCCCACCGGTTTGGAAGCTCAGGTGCTGTGTGAGAAAGAGTCAGCGGAGGAGGCTGAGATCCAAACAGAGCCCAGGAAAGAAATTAGGCAAGAGAAGCAAATAGAAAGAATTTCAGGGCAGGAGGGGCCTACAATGTCCAATGCAGCAGAGCTTCATGGTGAGATAAGGACCACCGGTAAAGGGCCATTGGTACTGCATTTAGAAGTGTGCAAAAGCTAAATCCAGACTATTGTAAAACACACACATACATACATAAATACACATACAAAAACAATGCATAAATTTAAAACCATCATGTTAAGTAGCTCTGTGTGGCTCTAACTAGACATCTCCCAAGTTCTCATGTGGTCATAAGTAGAGCTTCCTGGAGGTGATCTATAGTGTGTGATGCTGGGATTAAGAATGGGATGCTGGGGTCAGATTTAGCTCAGTGGTTCTGGCACCCGTCTAGCAAGTGCAAGGTCCCTGGTTTGATCCCCAATAATCACATATACAGCAATACCAGATGTGGTAGTGACTCACGCCCACCAGCAATCAGTACCACACAGCACAATCCCAGGTTTGGTGGCTCACACCTGTAATCTCAGCACTTGGAGGCAAAGGCAGGAAGATTGCTGAGTTCCAGGCTTGCCTGGCTATATAGTGAGCTTGGGGCCAGTCTGAACTACAAAGGGAGACCCTGTCTCGAAAAAAAAAAAAGAAAAAAGAATGTGATGCTGAAAGGGATTTATGGAGGGAGGCTGGGATTAAGAATACCCTGCTATTGTGAGGGTTACTCGCTCTAAGGGCAGGGAGCCTAGGCAGAATAAACAGACAGAAAGAGGGCTGCTGTGCTTGCTACTTGTCACTTGCTACTAGCTGCATTCTGCCTGCCCTGCTTTGCTATGGACTATTTCTGTGTGACACCCCCTCAGCCACCCTGCCTTAGAGCCAGCCTACTAGGACTGAAACCTCTACAAACTGAGCTGAAATAAACCTTTCCCCTCTAACTTTGGGTGTCAGGTATTTTGTCTCAGCAATGAGAAAAAGTAACTAAGACAAGCTCCACGTGGAAATGCTATTATCCTTCAGCACTTTGTAAATACATACAACCTACACAAAATATTTTTGAAAAGCACTTCAGTATACTTCATGAGTTTAGGAAAAACATTTTCCTAATTTATGCTAATTTACTCAGCTATCTAGAGTTTAAGAACTCATTTAGCAGTACCATTACCAAACCTGACAATCTCTACATCAATCAAGAATCTTGCCAGCTGGGCTGGAGGGTTAGCTCAGTGGTTCCGGCACCTGCCTCGCAAGCGCAAGGTCCTGAGTTCGATCCCCGGTAACCACATATAATGCTGGGCGTGGAGACACGCCCACCAACAATCAACACCGCATACCACAGTGCCGGGCGTGGTGGCTCACGCCTGTAATCCCAGCACTCGGGAGGCAGAGACAGGAGGACTGCTGAGTTTGAGGCTTGCCTGGGCTACATAGTGAGCTCAGGGCCAGCCTGAACTACAACGTGAGACCCTGTCTCAAAAAGAAAAAAAAAGAATCTTGCCAGTAAACAGAATATACAAGTCAATTTTTTTATTCATTCATTCATTCATTCATTCACTCATTCACTTGTTCATTCATTCATTTATTGACAGGGTCTCACTTTGTAGTTCAGGCTGTCCCTGAGCTCACTATGTAGCCCAGGCAAGCCTCCTGCCTCCGCCTCTCGAGTGCTGGGATTACAGGTGTGAGTCACCATTCCTGGCATTGTGGTATGTGGCACTGAGTGCTGGTGGGTGTGAGTCACCATGCCCAGTATTGTTGTATGTGGTTACCAGGGATCAAACCAGAGACCTTGTGCTTACTAGACAGGCGCTGGAACCACTGAGCCAAATCTCCAGCCCTGTATGTCAAATTTAAAGGAATTAGGAAGAAATAAATACTGTGAGTATTTTTATATCATCTATTTTGTGGTCTCTGATGTTCTACAAACTGTTCGGAATTCCAGTATACTCACAACTAAGACCAAGACCAACAGTGAGGTCTATCCTTTCAGGCATCTCAAGGCTCTGCTCACCTTCACAATGCCTCTTCCCCAAGAGTTTGATGCCCTATTATGGTTATGCCTCCCTTTCCAGTAACACAGAGATGAGAACAAAAAAAAAACCCAAACCAGAGTCAGGGATTTAGCTCAGTGGTTCTAGCATTTGCCTGTCAAGCACAAGGTCCCAAGTTTGATCCCAGTACCACATACTACAAGGCTGGGTGTGGTGATTCACCCCTACCAGCAATCAGAACCACACACCATAGTACTGGTTGTGGTGGCTCAAACCTGTAATCCCAATCCCAGCACTCGGTAGGCAGAGGCAGGAGAGCTGACATCAAGGCTTGTGTGGGCTACATAGTGAGTTCAGGGCCAGTCTGAACTACAAAGTGAGACAGTCCCCAAAAAAATAAAAAGAAAAATAAAATGAAACAAACTATTCATAAAATAACCACTATTCTCAAAAATTATGTAAGCATACTAAAACAACATATGTTGTTATAAACTAAAGTTCCCTATTTATCTTTGAAATTCTTTTAGCAGAGAAATATTATTCTGACTTTCGTTAAGGGCCAGGGCCACGATGTAAATACAGGTCTGACCCAGATGCTGCTCTCCTTAGCGTATGTGACAATGCTCAGAAGTGTTCCTGAGTATTTCCACCCCCCTCTTTCAGGACTCAGGGCTGGGCTGCTCTTGTGTGTGCATGAAGCCTTGGGATTAATTCAGCCAGTGAATGAAAAAGAGAGTGTTTCTTTTAAACCATAGTCTTTATCTGCTGCAGTGAGGCCCTTCTGAATGTTCTCTTCTAGCTGTTCAAGAGTACAACTCCAGTGGTGTGGGTTCTCGAGTGCAGAAACAGAGTAAAGTTCCAGTCAACCTGCACACTGTAGAATAGACAAGAAACTCCCCTTTACTGGTGCAAGACTTCATGGTTTTAAAGTTACTAGTCCATAACGTTGTCTATCCTGAATGCTACCACCAGTGATCTCAAAAGCCAAATAAACACACTGTAGTGGGTAACAATATAAAGACAAAAAAAGAGAACATAAAGAGAAAAGGAAAAGTAGTTTAGACTACTGAGCTTTTCAAAGGACGTACATGAAAAGTCTAGCAAAGTTATGAAAAGCAGATGTATAACCAATATGCCTAATTTTTGTTTTAAATGGTTTTCCTTAGAATTCTGCAACCTCATTAGCAATAATATTAAAATCTAGTAAATGTTCTCCCCTGAGACCAATTTGACCCCAGTGAAGCATTTTTTCTTACCACTCTACAGGGGGTACTACCGGTATTTTGCACTAGAAGCCAGGAATGCTGCTCAACATCAAAGGTACAGAAAACAATTAGCACACTCAAATCAACAGGGCCCTGGTTGAGAAACTCTAGCCCAGGTGTGTAAATCCTTTTCAGTTTTAGGCAGGGCTCATGAGGCAGGGGATGCAGAATATCAGATTCAGAAACTGTTTTCTAAAATGAGATCATCATTTTTATCAAACGAAAAACTAGAGTTCTTTTTAATCCCTGTTATTATATTGGCTGAAATTTAGGAACAAGTCTGACATAGAAACAGTAGGATATATTCTCAGTCATCTTTATTGGGAAATTAATCAATTCAGCAACTTTCCAGAAAGGTAGTGATTTATATAGTGTTCAGTAACTCTCACTGGTCATCTTTGGTAAAAGACGACTATAACCCAGGCATGGTGATACACACCTGTAATTCCAGCACTCTGGAAGCTGGGGGTGGGGACTACGAGTTCAAGACCAGCCTGAGCTACATAGTGAGTTCAAGATTAGCCTGAAGTATATAGTATGTAGAGTATGTGTATGTAGTATGTAGAGTATGTAGAGTCAACTATGAGACTGTCTCAAAAAAAAAAGACTTGAAAACCTCACGAGTTTAAAGATGGAAAAACATCATCTTATCAAGACTTACAGTAGGAAAGATTATGTATAATCATAAGCAATGGGGAGAAAACTGACTTGTATTTGTTAACTAACAAAAAGTAAGAGTAAAATTAAACTCTGGGAAAATCAGCTGGCATGCCCCTTCAGCTAGTCCACAACACATATCAACAAGGCACTGTTAACATGTGCCAACATCAATTTCCACAACTTTTCTTACCACCTCACATCCTTGCACACAAAAATGTTTATTCTTTTGAACACTCACAAATCTTAGAAGAATCTTAGAATTTTACTTATCCTAAACAAACTTTCATTCTTCTAAATGGTCCTAAACTTCTACTAAAAGTCATGACTTAACTGGCTATTACTTTATCATCTTGATAACTGGGACATAATGTGAGACTCATATTATATTCTCAATTAAAGGCAAAGACAAAATAAAAGCTAGGAAAATTCTAAAGCTGTTAAATAATAACAATATGAACAGCCAAGGTTGTTTTAATTCATTCACTTTTTATTATTCTTTTGGCAAACATCAGAGAATATGAGCAAAATTACACTGCTCATTGTAATTACATTCTTTTTTTGCTTTACACACATTGTAAACATATTTAAGCGGATAGAATTCTTGGCTACGGGCATTTCCAGAACTCTGACATATAGGTTTACAAGTCAGGACAAAAGAAAGCTTATGTAATACCCATTAGACCATCATACAGGAAACTAATTAGTATATGTACTTTAAAATTAACATCTGCAATTTTTACAAAACTTTCAATTATAGATAAAATGATATTTAAAGTTTTATGAAAGAATAGGTGATCATACAAATCTTGTTCATAACTATACTGACCATGATCATTTAAAAGCAATTTTAATAAACACAAAAAACAAGAAATTCTAATTCTTCCTTGTTAAAAATTGCTTATCTTAGAACACGTTTTGTTTTGTTTTGTTTTGTTTTGTTTTGTTTTGTTTTGTTTTGAGACAGGGTCTTGCTTTGTAGTTCAGGCTGGCCCTGAGATCACTATGTAGCCCAGACAAGCCTGGAACTCAGCAATCCTCCTGCCTCCTCCCGAGTGCTGGGATGACAGGCATAAGCCACCATGCCCGGCAAAATATTTTTGATGAAGATAGAATTTATAACTAGATTTTATATTTCATTACGTCTTAATGGTGATATTTTAGAGAGTACTCCAAAATAAACACAGAGCATTTTATATTTTACAATTCCATCCCTTTATTAATTTCAGATCCCCCAAAAATTCAGGTCAAAAGTTATAAAATAGGCAGCTTTGAGAACATCTTGTTTGCCAGGCAAAGTGGTTTTTAGTATGTTGGTTGGGATGCCCTGGGACACACCGACTTGCTCTAGTTGACCACAGTCTCCTCCAGCTTCTCACTCTGTTACCTGTGAGCCCTGTGAGACTGGCCCTGTGGTTAATATTGCAAGCCATAAAATTATACATAAAGCCCTAGTGCAAGGAACTTGAGAAAAGCACATCAAACATTCTCATCTTCAAAAGTTTTTTAACATAACAGATTATCAAATGCATTTGCAGAGATGGGGATGCTCCTCTTAGAAAGAATACTATGATCTGTGATCTGGAATCTGAATTAGATAAATCAATCATGCAGAAAAATCACTGCCAACACTGATTTTACTATACAGCCCTTGGCTCTCCAATCACACCCAAATAAACAACCTAAATTTTTCAAATATTTGAAATGGAGAAAAAAATGACATTATTAATAAGATTAACAAAAGTCATGAGGGCTTTCTTCTAATACTAGAAAAAGGCAGCAATCTTATAGAACAAATTGCAGAGAAAAAGAATTTGAAGTAAATTGGGCTTGGCCCCTTCATAGTGCCAAACCCTCCATTTATACAACACAGACAGTGAGAGAGGCTTCTGGAAAAAGCTGCAAGGAAAACAAAGCTGTTCGGGGGGGGGGGGGCACTAAAAAATACAAAAACCTACAGTTATAGGGAGAATAAGGAAATGATAGCACTGACTCCAGCCTAAAGTTTAAGAAACTATGAAGAGCAACAAACAAATCAGATGTAATTTTATGGGTGTTTTCCAAGTTATACACAAATAAAAGGCAAGTCTGTTAATTCTTTAGGGTTTAAAGCAGATAACCGTAAACCTCTATTTACCTCGGACTTTGTCTCAATTCTTTAAATGTAACCATTGATTCCTATCTGAATATTTTAAAGGTTATTGAAAATAATAAAGTAAGCTTAGCTGCACGCAAAATAGTACAGTGCTGTGTAAAACTCTTCACCTCATTAATTCCATGAATGCCAAATTTACTTCAGTCGAGCTCATTTTATAAACATGAATTAAATTTGCTACTACCATACATTATTTCAATGACAAAGAGGAGCGGTCACTGCAGTTCTTCAAGAAAGATTACATTGAAATGATTACTTGGGAAGCTTTCATCACTGGGGAGAATTTTTAAATGTTTAAAAGTTATCCCAAAACAGAATATTCAGGATGATATAAAGAAAAATGTCAGTGAACAGGTTACGTTTTGGTCTATGCATGATGTTCTCCACAAAAGACTTACAAGTTTTAAAAACTCCATCAAAATGGTTAAAGTTTCTGTCTGACATATTTAACATAATTCTAAAATGCCTGTCTGTAAACTTACTCATAAAACTGATTAAAGGTAGTTGTGTTTTTCAATAGCATTTAGAACAATCTAGCACTTGGCAGGAATACTCAAACTGTCATACTGTACTCAAACATAAATAAATATGTAACATTCTGTAAACTAGCTGCAATTTTCGGTAACTGTGTTCACCAACCGTGTAACAGAATTATAATGTTCTCCTAAGCCATATGCATGTCTCATATATCTGTAATGAAGAAAAGAAATAAGGACTTTTGATAAAAATAACTTATTGTACAAAAATGCTTATTATTCTTATAAAACCAAGCACTCCAAATGACTAAGCCCACAGGGGTATCAGTCAATAGACTCCACAAGTGTCAACACCACTTGACAAGTAGCAGCAGCTGGCAAGAAGTTCGACCACCAGAGGGAAAGTGAACAGGTGAGGACTCAATAAACTTCAAATTTTCACCTTAAGTCCAGTCATTAATGACAACCTTAGTAAGTTTAGCTCATAAACACTAAAGCAAAGAAGAAATCCTCCAGGCTATATTTCAGAGATTTTTCAATCAAAATACTTTGACAATATAAAGAAAAAAATCTCTAAGGAATAAATAAGCAATATGAATATATTTTACCTTTTATAATGAAGGTTTATAATACAAAATAATAATTTTCAAGGACTTTATACATGCACATAACATATTTTGACCATTTTCCATTCCTTTATCCCCTTTCCCCTGCTCTAACAATCTCCTAATTTTCTATATTTCAGCTTTGACATTTGTTCAAGCCTTTTGCTAGCATTATTAATGTCACACCAGGACAACACACAAACTAGTCCTACAACTTTGCAATCTTTAGAAATCCCTGTATTTGGGGCCAGGGATTTACATCAATGGCACTGTCACCTGCCTCACAAGCATAGGTCATGAGTTCAATCCCTTGTACTACCAAAAAAAAAGGAAAAAAATCACTGTATTTTTAATTCATATATATAAATAAATCACAAGAACGTTAAACAATTACCTAAATTGTATATTCTGACCATGTTTTCTACCTCTACAATTGCCTTAAATATAAGATAAGCAGAATTAATTTGGTTAAAATATTTTTGATAAATCAACATATAAATCCTAATCTGTTTTTTAAATCCATTTTGTCTTTACTTTGAAAAATAAGACAGCAGAAATTTTTAGGTACTTACACAAGTATTAAAGGCTTTTTAGAATATTCTTCACCAACTACAATAGGAGGAGAATCTGCCTGAATTATCTCTATTGGTGTCTGTAAAATGTGAGACAGAGCCCTTAGCTATAAGAAAAAAGAATGAATTAGTAAGAAAAATAAAAATGTAAATTTTATTGAAATTATAAAATAGAGAAGTATGTACATATGAACATAACAACATGTTACAGTAAGGATATGCTTTATTACAAACTATATACCAAGAGACTGGCACACAGCTGAAAATAAATACTTCTTGAATAAACAAATAAATATGTACTAAATCAAAGGCAGCAATTTTTCAAGCCTCAGTGACACAACAGGTTTTCTAAAAATATCAGTGTCACAGTTAATGAAGAGGGTGATGGATAGATCTGCTTTATTATGATATTTAAAATACCAATGCTTAATCACTAAACCACAATAACAACTAAACAATGGGGGTGGGGGCATACAACAGCACAGGTTTGGGGTTTTTTTTAAAGCTTTTCAGATTCTTGTAATGTGTAAGCAATGGTGAAAAACATCATTCTGTAACTTTCAAAGCAAGGGGTATAGCAAGATATGCATATAAACTATACAGCCCTTTCAAGGAATTTCATCTGATTAAAATACTACACAAAACTTCATAATATCCAATATAAAATTAGAGCTTCAAGTCTGATGAGTAAGAGTTACTAAGGAAATGAATGCTAAATTTTGTAGACTCACTAAGACTAGGTACTACAAGCACTTACTTATATACTAATTACTAATCTTTACAAAATTTTGTAGAATATATCCTAGTGTTATTTTAAAAACCTAGAATCTAAGGCAGTGATAGGTTGAGAGACTTATGAAAATCAAACATTAAGAAATTAAATGACCTATATTGAAATGGGCAGGCCTGATTCTAGAGTCTAAATTCATAAATGGATTAATTACTTACCCTGGATCTATGTATTTGCCCCACTATAAAAACACACTCCCTATAGGTTTTGAAGGAATGTAAGAAATTACTTCAGAAATATGGAAAGGTTTCTATGCTACACAAATATAATCTCATATTCTACCTTACAGAATATTCCTTTGAAGTATGTATTTCTTGTATCTAAAATAACAATTAAAAAATAATACAGAGTGCAAAACAGAGCTCAATAAATAGGGTGTAAAACAAGCCCTAGAAATCTTAAGACTTCTTATTAATATAAGTGTATTGCATTGTGAACAGTAATTCACTAAGTAATTACTAACAGTAATTCATGAGCCAATGTCCTTCAAAGGATATTTTTAAAAGTATTCCTTATTTTGAAGAGTTGATTAGGCCTCCAATATTCGCTTTAATTATGATCCTTATTGGAAAGTTCAGTGTAGTCACAAAGCGAGTATGAAAATCTGAGTTTCTGAAGCCAGGAGAGGCACACAAAACTAATGGATACAGTTCCCTCTGGTGGAGAAGTACAAATACCACACTGCTAAGAAAAAGATTATAAAAAACTTTCACATCACATCTTCAAATGCCACAGTCCCCAAAATGAAATATTTAGAGCTGACTTTATCCATTGGGCAGCTTAGCTTTTACACACATGGCTCGTGACTTCTTAGGGGTCACAATGCATGATGCATGCAAGAAGGTCTTCTGATCCCCACCGAGTAATATAAAAACTGAAGCTACAGGGCTTTCCTGACTTCCTCAAGGTCATCAAACAGAAGTGGAAAGAAAAGTCAGAACCTGAACCCTATCTTTCTAATACTCCAAATTTCCTCATTAATGGGACCTCATCAGTGTTTTATTTTGTCTCAATGAGAAAAAGCTACAGTAAGATTTTTTTCAGAGTCTCGCTTTGTACTTCAGGCTGGCCCTGAACACCCTATGTAGCCCAGGCAAGCCTCGAACTCAGCAATCCTCCTGTCTCTGCCTCCTGAGTGCTGGGATGACAGGTATGAGCCACCATGCCCAGCACTGCGGTATGTGGTGTTGATTGCTGGTGGGCATGAGTCACCATGCCCAGCACTATATGTGGTTACTGGGATTGAACTCAGGACTTTGTGCTTGCGAGGCAGGCGCCGGAACCACTGAGCTAAATCTCCGGCCCTACAGTAAGATTTTAAACATTTGTGTTAAAAAGAAATCCTAATAAGTTCCTACAAGTGATTGGACACACTGGTTTCTTGGTATTAACTTTAATCCATCAATTCATATAAGTCACTATCCAGAGGAATTCAAGATACCACTTGTTGCAATTTCATATGGTTATATGTTTCTCTATTTCTGATATAAAAGAGAAATAGCTTTTCCTATGATGATTTTCAACAGCTGATTCATCAGTGTAAATTTTACCTTGAGTAAAATCTTCATTTTTTTAAAAACACAAAATCAAATATAGTGGCAGTAGCAGCATGACAAATGAAAGCCTAGATGAACAACGGCTTCTCCAACTCACAGCTCTAACACTGAGCTAGCTATTCAAACTAGAATGGCGCTCACTTACTCCAGACACATACTTTAGTCAAAATCAAAGGAATGTTCACTCTCCGTTTCTTGTTCAGTAGGAAAATGGCAAATATAAAGAAAAGGATTCTTCAAACAAAAAATGGGATCAGTTAAAGATACCTACATGCAGCAGAACTGGTTCAGAACTCATTTAACAACCCATAGGTGATATGAATAATTACAAGCTTACCTCAAGCTGACCTCCCCATGCAGCTGTGTTGACAATATCATCACAGTATCTTCCAAACTCTTCTGTAGAGAACATAGCAGAAAACAGCACTGAATTTTCTTAACTCTTCTTACAGCTCCCACAATTCCTGATGAAAATGCCCAAGTCATGCACATCTTCCTTCTCTATCACTTCTCTCCACAGTTTAATCTCCTTCCCAGATTCAGAACTAATTCCCAATTTTCCATCACGTTTTCATCTAAAAACAAATCATTTCTGCTTCTCGCCCTTAGCTTGGGACCCATACTGAACAAACCTACATTTTTATCTTCACTCAGTGTGATAACTCTCAAAACACCCACCATATTTACCCTCTTGATATGTGTTTTGAAGCCCAAATTTGCCCAAAAGAATAATGTGAAGTATTATTTACATGTACTTCTATAGAGTATCTGTGATAGCCAAGGAAAGAAACTTTTCAGAACAGCCTTTAAGACCTAGTCTCTGAATTTAAAATGGGCAGAATTTGTTTATACACTTTTATACAGCACGTTAAAATGAGCCACAAACATCTTTCTTGTCCAGAGAGGAAACGAGAAATGACAACAAATATGTCCCATGCGTTTGTCTCATTCACTGTTAAGTCCTCAGTGTTCAGAACAGTGCTCAGAATACTGCATGCCATACAATCGCTTTCAATAAATACTGACTGAAGATAATTAACCCTTTTGTATTTTCTCTGATTCAGCATAATGAATTGCTACCTCCTCTCTAATTCCGTACCACTACCAAAGCTGAGAGGACTGATGACTTGGTAATCAAGCTTGACATCAAGCACAGAAAAACTATGTATCATGTTATTTCTGTGCAAATCAAAATATATGAAAATTATGTGTTTCATGTCTGAGCAAATTCTGGTTATTTAGAAAATGGTAATAACCTAAGACAGCAAAAGAAACATTAACATTACCAAGCTGTCATCAACAGGAAATTAGCAGCATATAGGATTAGATTCATCTATAGTTAAACATAGCAACAGAAATCTTTAGGCTATGCTCACTGAAGAGAGCTTAACTCCAGGAGTTATCCTTACCTACTCTGTACCATGCTCTACTTTCTCCAATAGAGGGCAGACACTGCCACAGGAAAGAATCCTAGCATCCCATCCCAGTCCTAAGACTTGTTCTGCAAAGGATTCTCCTAAACCTGCTGTCTTCTCTCAAAGTCAAACTTTCTTCTACCCTCTAACCCCCAGAAATCCTTTCAGATTTTTACTTGCTCCCCCCTACATTTACTAGTTGTCTTTTTCTTAATTGACTACAATATCTTACCTTAAACACCAAAGTATTGGAGTTAATAAGGTAGGCTTTAACTATCTTTTAATAATATCAAACTTTACCCAAAGAGTAATTTTCCTAATTACAACTTAATGAAAATAACATTAAATCTTCTAAAGTATGGAATAAAATAAATTATTTTTATGAGCATTTTCTGCCTATAGTTTTCTCGAGACTGGTCAAAGCTTCCTTCCTTTTATGTTTAATCTTGTTAAGTATGAACTTAATAAAATTTTTTCAGTACTAATTAACCCTATTCTTACCTTTATCTTTTGTAATGTATGCAATACCTTTATGCACCTTACTTAAAAACAACCAGAAGCACTAACAAAATATAGTTTTAAAAAATTCACCTGGGGTATACATGTCTCCTGTATTGGGGTTGGTTAAAAATGGCAGAAAGTCTTCCACGTGTCTTTGCATGTATTCAGCTGTTTGACTTCGTAAGGCAGCAACAGTCACAGCATAGTCCAGTCCCTTCAGTTGATCCTCAATGGCCTTGTACATGCAGTGGCCATCAGATGGGATCTGTTTAATTTCTAACTCTCTAGCTCCCAATATTTGAGCAAGTTTTTCATTTTCCAGATGTCTCGCTCCAGATAAGTTCTCAATTTCAGCTTCAGCTATTCTCTCTTCCCGCTCCTTTTCCAATGCAGCTTTTTTTTCCTGAAAATAGAGGAAAGTTAATTCATGATAATTAGGACTGGTTCTCATTTATTAAAGGGATGGAGATAAAAGATTCTCAAAAATGTTTTTTTCATTTTTCCCACAAGACTTATCATACTGATTATCTCATCACTTTGAGAATTTTCTATACTGTAAACTCCTTTTAAGGCAAAACATTTTATCCATCTGATCTGGGTGTTTCTAGCACTAGCTCTTGTACTATGACATAAGAAAACCTTTCTTATTAAGTCTACTTAAAGCTATCTGTCAAGCACTTGGGAGGCTAAGGCAGGCGGTCACCATGAGTTTGAGGCAAGCTTGGGCTACAGAAAGAGTTCATGGCTAGCTTACACTATTGTAAGACCCTGTCTGAAAAACCAAAGAAAAAAACAAAAACCACCTGTCAAGTTTCTTTACTTGCCAATTTCAAAACACTGTCTTAAGACTAAGTTGTCTTAACAAAAGCAGCAGTATCTCTTTCACAAAACATAAGCTTGTTTTGGATTCTCCTTCCAAATATAACCATGACAGAAGCAAGATCAAAATTTATTTTTTAATGCGTATCTACAACTTTGGATAACAGATTTTTAACATCTTAAAACACAAGATGGCACTATTACTTTATAAAAGACTAAGTAACAGTTTCAGAGGAAAGAGAAGAAATAGGCACCTGAGACATCATCTAATCCAAAACACCTCATTTTCCTCTTCTGAGGAAAGACCAGGCAAAAAGTTCCAAAGGCCATACAGCTGGTTAGAGCAAAACAGGGACCAAGAACACAGAGCTCCTCCTATCTGGTCACCTGAATCAGAATAAAAGTCGGAGCAGATGTCAGCTGGAGTTAAAGATGCCAAGAGCCTTTTAACCGGAAGACTGGGACTTTCTTCCATCTGAAAAACTCTTTAAGTCTCAAAAATACTATTTCTAATCTTCACATTTGTTTTCCCTTATGCTTTGCATCAGTGTCACAGGTAAATGAGTTTCCTTTCCAGCACACCAGCTGGAAAATTCCCTGGATTCTTCTCTGTACAATACAGCATCCCAACAGCACTTTGTTTTCAACACAGTACTGGAGATAGAAGGAGACTAATAATGTCTAACAAAATGTATTAAAAAGAAGAAAGCATGGAACTCATAAATACACTTGGTAAACCCAGCATATTGATAAAGTAATACAGCAAAAACACCCAGGCTCCTGAGTGCTGGGATTATAGGTGTGTGCCAGTACAAGGGGCATCTTAACAGCTGGGCATGGGTCCTGGCTTTGCATCAAACTTTCAGCATGCCACTGACTTCATCTTTCTCATTTGTAAATAGAGAAATTGGACTACATCTCATTCTAATTATCAATTTTCATATTTTTGAAGCTCAATTCTTCTAATTTCTTTTTTTTTTGTTCCCACCAGAACAAAAAGCTTCCAAGTTCTCTGAAATACATCAAATAGCTATATTTTTTTTTCTGATTAAAAATAAGATGTGTTCAGCCGGGTGTGGTGGCTCATGCCTGTAATCCCAACTCTTGGGAGGCAGAGACAGGAGGATTGCTGAGTTCAAGGCTTGCCTGGGCTACATAGTGAGCTCAGGGCCAGCCTGAACTACACAGCGAGACCCTGTCTCAAAAAAAAAGATGTGTTCAGGCTACATATTTAGCTCAGTGACACAATGCCATGCCTGCCATGCAAGCACAAGATCCTCAGTCTGATCCCTGGTACCACCAAAAAAAAAAAAAAAAATGTGTTTGAAAGTATTTCACAATATTCTTATAATAAATGTTGAATAAGTTTCATTATATTTTTCTTCCAGAGTTGTATCTTTCTCAAAGATAAACATCATTAGTTAACTGGCTTTTTATTGTTTGGTACTTCAGCAGAAAGAGAAGTTCCAAATAATCTAATACCTAATTGCTCATCCTAATCTCACGTTCTATCTTCTTTTCCTTTTTTTTTTTTTTTTTTGCGATACCGCGTATCAAACTCAAGACCTTAAACTTGCCAGGAAGACGCGTGGTGCCACTGAGCTAAACCCCCACCCCATCTGGTTCTATTTTCTTAAGTATTATACACTTTTAGGGTTTCCTGTTACAGAATTCTTTTAATATAAGTAATTACAATCTTTCAGGCCATTTTCTTTCACAAGTGGTAAGCAGTTAACTATAAAATATAGTATACTTTTTGAGTTTAGAAAAAAAGATATAACTTTTAAAAATAAACATTTTTCAATTTACTTACTTTATTTTGTTTAAATAAAGGTAAAAATCCATTTTGAAAATAAAGAAAGGTAAGGGTTTTTGTTTTTGTGTTGTCGGTGGGCATAGGTGGAGATGAACAAATTTTGGTAAAGACAGAAATCACTGGTCCTCTTATGTTTTTTAGAATTAGATTAGTTATTAAAATATATATCAGTATATAATTCCAAATATTATTATGCTACTGCCATAGTAATTCTGACCATTTTTGTTTGCTCAGGTGATGACTGTGGGGTCATCACAAAAAGAATGCCTACCCTAAGTAAGAAAACTAGATATAAGATCTAAACTTTTTTGATTATTTGAAATTCACAGGCACACCATTAACTCAAGAATAAAATTATGCCAGAAAGGGTGGCACATGCTTTCATCCCAGTACTCAGGAGGCTGAGGCAGAAGGATCACTTTGAATTCCAGGCTAACCTGTGCTAAATAATGAATTCAAGACTATCCTCAACCATATAGCAAGACTTTGTCTAATAAACCAAAATAAATAAATAAAATACTACATAAGTACAAGAAAAGTTTCATAATTACAATTAAATCAATTTTAAAACAAAAAAGATACTGCTCAGAATGAAATTTTTAAAAGGTATATTATACGCCAGGCATGATGGCTCACGCCTGTAATCCCAGCACTCGGGAGGCAGAGACAGGAGGATTGCTGAGTTTGAAGCTTGCCTGGGCTACATAGTGAGCTCAGGGCCAGCCTGAACTACAAAGCGAGACTGTGTCTCAAAAAAAAAAAAAGAAAAAAATTTTTAAAAGGTACATTATACTTAATACAATAAACAATTGTAACCCAGGCAAGCCTTGAACTCAGCAATCCTCCTGCCTTTGCCTCCCAAGCAGAACTTGAGACACCAAACCCGGCATTTGTGGTATGTGGTACTGATTGCCGGTGGGCATGAGGCACCACGCTCAGTATTGTTGTATGTGGTGACTGGGGAATCGACCAGGGACCTAGCACTGGCTAGGCAGACGCTGGAACCACTAAACTAAATCTCCGGCCCTATTTTTTGACCTATTAGTTCTCCAGGCTTTGTGTTAATTCCTTGAAATTCAAACCCATCATTTAACACTCAACAAACTTTCTGCTCTCTGAATTTCTACTGTAATTAACTATTACATAAATACCTAGAGAATTCTCTGAAGTACTCTGAATATTTATTTAAAAATTTCTAGGTTCAGGGGCCGGAGGGTTAGCTCAGCGGTTCCAGCGCCTGCCTCACAAGCGCAAGGTCCTGAGTTCGATCCCAGGTGACCACATACAATGTTGGGCGTGGAGACTCACGCCCACCAGCAATCAATACCACATACCACAGTGCCGGGCGTGGTGGCTCACGCCTGTAATCCCAGCACTCAGGAGGCAGAGACAGGAAAATTGCTGAGTTCGAGCTTGCCTGGGCTACACAGTGAGCTCAGAGCCAGCCTGAACTACAAAGCGAGACCCTGACTCAAAAAAAAAAAAAAAAAATTTTCTAGGTTCAAATCCTTGTTTCATCAATCAGTACCAAGTTTTTAATAAGCGTTATACATCAGACATCACACTCCCTGTGCTCATACTTTGAAAAGTCTAAATTAAGTCTAGGACAGCATTATTTGTTTTAAAATTTTTTTTTATTTACACTCCCCAGCCTGCCTATGAGAACAATACACTGGACACCTTCTAGTGTTAGACCAATTTTCTTCTCTGAAAAATGGAGATAAAAACACCCTACTTCCTAGGACTATTGTCAGGACTAACTGAAATTCCACATTACACACAAATAGTTTAGCAGAGTATCTGGTACATAAAAAATACTTAATCGACGTTAGTTCAGGTCCTTTTACAAGAAATTCCATCTTTTTTTTTTTTCAGTCCCTCTTTAGTACAACAGATTGTATTGAAGCCAGGCCTGGCAGTACAAGCATATAACTTCAGGGTTCTGGGGGGCTGGGCAGGAAGGTCAGAAGTTAAGAGGCCAGCTTGAGCAACTTAGTAAAATCTTATCTCAAAAAACAAAATTAAAAATGGGTTGGAGATGTAGCTCAGTACAAAGACCACCCCAAATTCAATCCTCAGTACCACCAAAAAAACAAGGTATCACACACAGTATGGGCTTATATACTAGCAACATGACTTTCATACCCGTCTCTTTTGTGCTTTTGATATCCGAGGTGGCTGATTTTCAAGTACCAAATTTGCAATGTTAACAGCAACTGAATCTACCTAAAGGAAACAAAAAAGCATTAACAAGTCAATGAAAACTACTTTGATATTATTGAAAGCATTAAGTCACTAAATTATTGCTGAAAATCAAAAGTACATCCACCCCACATTCAAATTTAAGTGACAGCACTAGATATCATAATAGATATGACTTTTTTTCTCCTTTCTCTACTTTTATGAGAGAATCTGTCAGATTCCTGAGAAGTGTCCCTATAACTCTTCGAAGATGATGCTTATTTCTGCATATTCTCCTTCCTTCCTGGAATTCCTACTCCATCAACAAGAAGTACCTTACTTCCTATATGAATGACAATTCGTTCAGGACTATACTTTCCTACTCTGAATGCTGACAGCCCATAGAAAATATGAGTCCTGAACTGTCTCCGTTCATTTCTAATTGCATAATTTTAAATTGGCAGCAAAAGTTTTTCTCTATCCTGTAAGAGCTTGATGAGCACTGAACTGGAACTTTTCATATCTTTTCCTTCTTATGAACCGATTAGGCAGAAAATATATTTATGATATCATTAGATAGCACAACTAATCCTAAAACTCAAATGCTATTATAAGTTTGCTGAGGTAAGAAAATACAGGGCTAGACTTCTATTAGTATAAACAGTATTTCATTACTATAAGTTAAGCTAGTTCTTAATATGACACATAAAATAACTTAAGCCCTCTAAGACATAGAGACAGTAGTCTTCAAAGGCTGATCAAAATATCAAAAATCAGGCCAGAGATTTAGCTGTGTTTCTACCACCTGCCTAGCAAATGCAAGGTCCCTGGTTTGATCCCTAATAACCCTATACAATACCAGGTGTGGTGACTCACACCCACCAGCAATCAGTACCATATATCACAGTGCCAGGCATGGTGGCTCACACCTGTAATCCCAGCATTCAGGAGGCAGAGGCAGGAGGATTGCTGAGTTCTAGGCTTGCCTGGGTTACATAGTGAGCTCAAGGCCAGCCTGAACTACAAAGCAAGACCCTGTCTCAAAAAAAAAAAAAAAATCAAAATCATGGGTTGAGGATTTAGCTCAGTGGTTCCAGCATCTGTCTCACAAGCACAAGGTCCTGAGTTCAATCCAGGTACCACACACCACAATGCCAGGCAAGGTTGGTTCACACCTGTAATTCCAACATTCAGAAAGCAGAGGCAGGAGGATTGCTGTGAGTTCGAGGCTAGCCTTTGCTACACAGTGAGCTCAGGGCAGCCTGAACTACAAGCAAGACCCTGTCTCAAAAAACAAGCAAACAAATAAAAAATCAAAATCAGACAAAGATTTCTAAGAATATTTATCAATGTTACTGAAACTAGAAATCTTGATTTTTCAGAGGACTCTGCTAACATTCACATACTGAGTATAGATAAAATACAAAGTTATTTAAAAAACAAAAAACGAAAAATTCAGGTAGGGTTCAAAATTTAAGCTAGTGAAAAAGGAGTTCAAAGTAGAATGGAAGTTTGTATTTCAACAGAAAATATGTAATTTTAAGAATCAAACATTTTTCGTCCTTGCAAAATTAGAAAAAAGAGTCTTGAAATTGAAGGCCTAAAACAGCAAACAGAATTATCCTGCTAATAAAAAAGAGGGGGAGCAAATTAGGAATAACACAGTTGTAACAAACACCTCAAGAAGGGTGCCCTTTTTCTTTTGTTACAGTACAATACCTTAAGGACAAGGAAGGCTAGTATCTTGACTACTGGTTAATAATTAGTAGTGAAAAATGATAAAATCGCCCATTTAGCAAAAAAATGTGTAAAATTATGTTCACTACAACTTGCTGCATGAGCAAATTATAATAAATACATATTCTAAGTAATTTCACATTTGTTGTTACATTTGAACTTTATAAGAACCTGTGATTATACAGTAAAAGTATTCGTGTCATCACATTATAGACGGGCAAATTTATGCTCAGGTGGATCAAGTAACTTTGCCCAGGGCGCAATTCTATTCAGTGACAAATCTGGCACCAGAAGTCTGGTTTTCCAATTTGAAGCTTGAAGCTTCCTATGGTACACTTCATCAATCTGTTCATTGTTTAGTCAAACAGATAAAAAAGGTAATGGACAGGTGTAACCAAAGGACTTTAGTTATTTCCTTATAAATTTTATGATTTATATAATCAATTTAACAGAAAGAAACAGTTTTTTCCCAATGCTCTGGAAAAGGAAACTTCACCTTATTCTCCTTTGCAATCAGCTTCAACTGCTCCAGTTCTTCTCTATGCTTCTGTTCCATTTCTTTCTCCAGCTTTGCAACATCTTCGGTGAGTTGCTTCCGTCTCTTTTTGTCATTCTTGGGAACAGCATTCTTCATACTCTGAATTTTGGCTAAAAAGTCACCAAAAATTTTAAGTCAGAAACTCAAGAATAAGAGTAAATAAGAAACACGACCAATAAGACAGAAAGGGGAGAAGGTATAGGAAAAAATAACGGTGGAAGCAAATAGTCATCACATTAACAAAAGCCCACCCAAAGGAAGCTTTTGAAATCAAAATAAAACAAAAACCACTCATTAATAAAACCTTTAATTTGGTTGCTTTGTTTTGTCAGAAGGAAGAAAATGGGGGAAAAAATGGAGTGAAGCAAGTTTCAACCTTTCAAATAACCTCAGTCCTCCAAACTGTGGTGAAGTAATTTGAAAACCTTCCACTAGCGCCAGACGTCTTTAACCGGGGCAGGGATGGGAAGAGAAGAGAGAAAGGAGGGTCAAGGAAGGGGAAAGGAGGAGGATGTGGGAAGAGGAGACAGCCTGAGAAGGAGGCAGAAGGGCGCTGGGAGGCAGGGAACCAGTCACGGTCCAGATCCTGGCGCCCCGGCAGGCCTCGGAGGCAGCCTGTGGAGGTTGCGGGATGGGGCCGCCAGCGTGGTGGAGACTGGCGAGAAGAGAATACCTGTCACTTTGGAAAAGTCTGAGAAGATCCAGGCCGTCCTCACTTCAAGATTCCCCAAAACCAACCCGCTCGCGCCCTTCCCTGGGTCTGAACGACTTCTAGATTCCCACTTCCTTCCTTCCCTTTCACCTTGCAATTCTTTCTTCTCCTTGCGATGCCTTCTCACCAGCTGCTCCTCTTCATCCAGCTCTTCAGTCAATACTGCCTCCATAGTGACTAGGTCACTAGACACACACGCTACAAAAGTCGTGCAATCAGAGCTGGCCCGCACCTAACATTTCTCAAGCCTCATCCGGGGCTCCATTGGCCACCGCTGAGGTTTAGCCCCGCCTTCAAGGCAGCACCGGATGTAAATCAAGCCAATGAAAATAATGAAATCCGAATGGAGTTCTGCGCGTGCGCACTTCTTGATTGCCCCCACAGAAGAGGCGGGCGCCAAGAGTGGAAGAGCTGGGCTGTAGTCTCTGCATGCCAGCGACCGACTGATGCGCTGGAACTCCGCCTCAGACAAGCTGCGCGCTGTGCTATTGGTCCTGAATAGAAGCGCGCAGAGATGACGTAAGGGCCTAGTTTGGTTGTTCTTCAACTTCCGTACTTGGGCGCTCTTAAAAAATTTAAGACCATAGATTATAATAGTGGGAATCTTTAAACTATATCAATGCTACTACAAAGAATTATGGTTGTATTTATTTTTAAGGTCAAAAGATGCAGTTCAAAGAAAAAGAATTGAGCTAATTGAGAAAATGCCTCCTCTTGGTACTGATGCGCTGGACCATTGCAGTCGGCCGGTCTATAGCAGACTTGCGGAAATTAGTGACCATAGGAAGAGAATGCCTTACCCAACCTGCCTTAGTTGTAAAGCAGGAGTTATGAGACCACATGGAAGAGACCGAGGCCTATTTAAAGAAGCACACAAGTGTCGGTTTCCTCAAGTACGTGGAAAGTAAGAGAAATTCTCACAGAATGCAGAGGAAAAGGCCAAAGAAATTAAGATGAGGAAAGAAGAGAAAAAGATAGAGAGGTTGTCCAGGAGATGCGATCTACATGTAATAGAAATATCTGAAACACAGTACAAAGCAAATGCTGAAACAATAATTAAGGAACTAAACAAAGAAAATTTTCCAGAGTTGAAGAACAAAATAGAACTACAAATGAAAGGTGCACAGGGTGCCTTTAAAATTTAATGAGAAGAACGAACACCTAGGCATATCTCCTTAGGCATATCCCCCGTGACTTTTAAATTTCAAGCTTAAAGAAAAAAATTTGCAAGTATCTAGACAGAGAAACCAGATTACCTTTAAAGAGGCAATAGTCAAACTGATACCAGATTTTTCTCTTACAATTCTAAATACCAGAAGACAATGGAATATCTACTGAATTTTAAGGGAAAATAGTTTTTAACTTAGAATTGTATACTCTTTCAAGGGAGATAGTTGTATGGACGATGTAAAGGCTAAAACTAGTTTAGTATATGAAGTCTAAAATTGTTACATATAGGGTAGTAAGCCTAAATACAAAGTAGATTTGTAAGCAGGATCTAAAATTTTCAGTTTATGTAATTTTAAACTGTCAAAATGCATACCAAATATTCAGTGTAATTTTATTTTTGCCATGTAATATAAATATGAATGTTAAGCTAAATATATTTTAAGTAGAAGTGCTTTGT
>PVIC010014370.1:0-36754 GCA_004025085.1 Thryonomys swinderianus | reverse complement strand
GGTGTGTGTGTGCGGGGGAGAGAGATAGCATAGCATTAATTCAAATTCTGGGGAAGGGAACTAGTTAAAATGCAAATGCCCACAGACCACCATTAGGTACCCTGAATTAGCACAGAGACGAGGAGAACTCCCAGAAATCTGCAGTGTTAACACAGTGTGTGGCCCTACTCGGAAGCCCTGGCTTGAAAAGAAGCAGGGAGGGCTGGAGGGTTAGCTCAGGGGTTCCGGTGCCTGCCTCGCAAGTGCAAGGTCCTGAGTTCGATCCCCGAAACCATATACAATGCTGGGCGTGCCAGCCATCAATACCACATACCACAGTGCCGGGCGTGGTGGCTTATGCCTGTAATCCCAGCACTCGGGAGGCAGAGACAGGAGGACTGCTGAGTTCCAGGCTTGCCTGGGCTCCATAGTGAGCTTAGGGCCAGCTTGAACTACAAAGCGAGACCCTGTCTCAAAAAAAAAAAAAAAACAAAAACAAACGCGTGGAATGTAGAGATAGCAGGACATGGAGGAAGGCAAAGGGGAGAGGAGGAGACGGACAGGGCTGGAGGGGAGGCCAAGGAGGCACAGGGTAGGAAGGGAGGCAGGAGATGCTCTCAGCTAGACATCAGACCTGGGGTGCTCTGCGAACCCCAGGAATGAGAGCGCCTTCAATGTGATGATGATGGTGGTGGTGACGGTGACAGAGGCCAGTAGGTTTTGCTAACCAGCCATGCAGGGCTGGTAGGAAGCAGAGCCATCTGGTGCACATTCGGCACATTACAGAGCCGGCTTGACTCTCCCTGGTGCTGCTCAGCCAAATTTCTATCTGTTTCTGGCTTCGAACCCTGCCTGGCATTGGACTAAGCCCCGAGCTCTGAGCAGGAAGAATCCCCTGCCAAGGACACGATCACTTTCCCCGAGCCCAGGGTTAGGTTGGATTTCAGAGCCTTCCTAGGATCTGAGCCCTTGTTCCAGAGCGTGGGGACCCGGAGATGCTCCGGACAAACGGCTGGAAGCCCCGTGGGAGCGTGTGCTCATCCGCCAGCCCCGTCCCTGCGGAGGAGGCCAGCCTGGGCTCCGAGCACACACCGCCTCTGCACATCCGCAGGCCCATTCATTTGCTGCTTCTGGGGGGCAAGGATGGGGTCCTGCTCATCTAGGGTGATCGACAGTGCAGGGTCAGGGAGAGGCCGCGGGCTGACGAATACAGACGGAAGAGTGGTGAGGAATGGCTGCAGCATATGGTCCAAACAGCGTGAAACAGATATTCTTAAACCTACTCAGCGACCATAAGTACTGACTGGTGCTCCTCCCTGTCTGTGTCACTTCTCAGAACAACTTCGGAGAGGCTCGGGAAGCAGGAAGTACACGCTGGTACTAGTGGCTCTTGGGAGCGTCATAGCATCTGCCCTCTCTTCTTATCCCTCCGCAAGGCCACGCGGGCAGAGCTGGTCTTCCCCATGTTCAAACCCGAGTGATGTTTCAACTTGCCCGCACCTACTTTGACTTCTCCATTTAAAATTCCGCATCACAAATCATCCCTTCCGCTCTGACAGCCCTGTTCTCAGCCTTCGGCCCTCCTTGCCCGTGTTCCCGCAGCTCGGCACGGAGAGAGGAAAGCCTGGGAGGAAAGCCCACCCGTCCGCGGAGCAGGAACCTTGTCTCTGTGTCTCATCGAGGGCTGTGTGCACCTGCGGGGCTCTGTAAATAATGAATGGCTGTAATAAAGAAAGTGAGTCTGTTGGGTCAGAGGTGCATGTTCTCAGAAAAACAGCCCCAGCTCACTCTCTCCTAGCCTGGCTCGGCCGGGTGCAGCTGTCGCCAGAGCCAGAGGGTGTGCTGCACAGATTTCCAGAGGGATGTGTGATCTGAAAACTTGGTTCCAAGCACAATGCCAGGATGTCTTGGCCAGGAGAGGTCAGGCAGCAGCCTGCCGGCATACTATGTACTTGAAAAGTAAATGCACTGGAGAAATGCAAGATGTCTTTATTATTACTTGAAATTTTACTGTTCTATTTAATAAGGTCTTTAGAAATTACAACAACACAGGCCTTTCTTTTTTTTTTGAGATAGGGTCTCACTTTGTAGTTCAGGCTGGCCCTCAGCTCACTATGTAGCCCAGGCAAGCCTGGAACTCAGCAATCCTCCTGCCTCTGCCTCCCGAGTGCTGGGATGACAGGCGTGAGCCACCAAGCCCAGCACTGTGGTGTGTGGTATTGATGGCTGGTGGGTGAGTCACTACGCCCAGCATTGTATGTGGTTACCGGGATCGAATTCAGGGCCTTGCGCTTGCGAGGCAGGTGCTGGAACCACTGAGCTAAATCTCCGGCCCCAACACAGGCCTTTTTTTAGCCAAGTACATAATAATAATTTACTATTGAAAGAGAGATTGGCTGGTAGTAACAGGTATTATTGCTACAATAATGACTTTCCAATTTAGCGTAAAGGAAAAGGGAGACTTTTTTCTGAGCAGGTGAAGAAAATGAAGTAGACAAAGGGGTTTTGGTGCTCACCGCAATCACCTGTGCCCGCTAATGCTGACAGCAGGTAGATGGAAACGCCAGGACGTCTTGTGGCTCTCTCCCTGTAACTGAAATGGGAATTCATCCTTTTGAAAACACTCTGCTAAAGTCCCACCGCTTCCTTATTTCTCCCGCAGGACACTAGAAGGGCAAGAAAAATTCAACAGCGATGAGCCACCCCATCAGATGTTTCAAGGCCACAAATTTAGATCACCTTCACCATCACAGCAGCTGCCATTTATTGCAGCCTTGCCAGGCAGTACACATCACTTGGTCTTCCCAGATGACCCTGTGCAGTGACTCCTCTTATTGTCCACTTTACACACAACAGACCTTAGACTCAGGGTCGGAGGCCCCGGAGGCCTGGTGGCAGCCAAACATAAGCCTATTTGAATCCAGGGCTCAAGATCCTACCCGCTGCCACGTTCTACCTCCACAGCTATTTGGAAACGTCCAAATGGTTGAACTAATTTACTCGGTATGATTGGCTCACGCTGATACCTGCAGTCGAGAGGGGGACCTTCTAATCATCCCAACCAGGGCAAAGGGCAGAGCGGCGTGAATAACACCAGTGCGCAGACGCGTGGGGAGTAGTGCAGCTTTGGCTCTGAACTTTGAGTGGGAAGGTTTACAGCAGATTTGCTTTCTGAATTTGCTTTTCCAAGACAGGAGTTAAAAATTCCCTCAGTTGCCGGGCGTGGTGGCTCACGCCTATAATCCCAGTACTTGGGAGGCAGAGGCAGGAGGATTGCTGAGTTCGAGGCTTGCCTGGACTACATAGTGAGCTCAGAGCCAGCCTGAACTACAAAGCGAGACCCTGTCTCAAAAAGGAAAAAAAAATTCCCTCAATCTTGGAGGATACTTAGGAGGGCAGGGCAAGGGAGCACCCCAAAGGAAGAGCGGAAATGGGTAAACTGCTGGGCTTCGAAAATGTTGCCACAGAGAATCCATAAGGCGGGTGGTCAGCACTGATTAGATTTCCTCTTTCTAATTAGCAGAGCTACGTGATTGTAGCTCTTCATACCTTGGAAAGTATTTTCTAAATCTCTTTATCTTTAAATGAGGAGCATGGAGGAACATTGGAAGGGCGGATGCTTCAAGGTTCTTACTGTCTAGCCCTGACTATCTGCCCTGGATTCGATTTAGTAAGAATTGCAAGTTCCATGAGCCTTATTAATGAGCAAGCAGGGGAAAAGCCTCAGTCCAAAGCTCGCCCTGGATGGAAGTTACTGCCTCGCAAATGACCCACTAAGTTTTAATTAATCCTCTGATCCAGCCCAAAGTCTTCGTGTGAGCAGTTTGGAGCCTTCCTCGCCCTCCTCATCAGCGGGAGTGGAGCTGTGGAGGCGGCCTCAGCGTTTGCCGGTGCGGAAACGGGGCTGGTGCAGCACGCGTGCCTTTGGCCCTGACACAAGTCACAGAGCACGTGTGTTTGTAAAAGCTCAAGGGTGGAAGCTGGGATGAGGCGAGAGTGGGGAGAAGGGGGCGGGTGCAAATGGGGGCTGTGAGCGTGGTCATGGTGGCGGTTAAGATGGTAAGGGGTGTATGCGCATATGTGGTGTGATTGTGCTGTGTCAGTTGTGTCCTTTGTGTGAGTGCATATATCACATGTGCATGTGCCATGTGGTGTGTATAATATGGTATGAACATGGGAACAGACGTAGTGGTAGCGTGTGTGGTGTGTGGATATGTGTAGTAGGGTTGTGTGTATCTGTTGTGCAGAAGGAGTTGTGTATTCATGTGTAGTACAAACGTGTCTGAGGGGTAGTGTGTCTGAGGGTGTAGGCAGTGTGTGTAGTGCATGTGATGTATTATGGGAGTTCGGGTGTGGGAGTAGTGGTGTGTTTGTATGTGTGTATGTGTGTGTATGATGAGAGAGTGAAAATGAAAGCAACTCTCACAAAAATAAGCTCAATGAAAGGGCCATTTTTCTACTTCCTAGAAATTTGCTCAGAATATTTTCCTCTCTAGATGAAGTTTCCAGTCAGAGGGTCTCAATGAACAAGCTGGGTTTCAACCAAATAAAAAGAATTTTAAGGATATTTAGAGGATAAACATTCAAAAAAACCCCAGGGCTAACAGCTTCTCTCAGCTGGATGGGAAGGCATATTTAATTTTAAACAGATCAAGCTTGTAGCACTCTGCAGCAGTGAAGCAAGAGCTCATCTCCTGCTCTGTCCACGCCGCTCACTCCTCCGGCAGCTCCTCCTGTTCGCCAAGTCATGAATGTTATAAAGGTTCTTCACTGTGGGGTATTCAAAAGGGCAACTGGTCTACCAGGGTTGAGTAGAAGACTGCAAAAATAAATGAAATCTGCCTGATATGGAGATGCCATCTTTGGGCAGGAGGAATCTGAATAGCCATAGTTCTCCACATAGCTTCCAGTAGCTGGGCTTCTCCAGTAGGAAGTACCTAGAAAAGTCAGCTCCAAGGTCTCCAGCAACTGCAAAAGCTTCCCACTGAGAGGAAAAGGGTTTCTCCCAACTCATTCCTTACACAGAGGTATTCCAGGAAAATGCGAATAAAATTAACATACAAAGAGAACTCAACATTCATAAGTCATCTGGAAAATGCAAATTAAAACAATAAATCCATGCTGCCTTGGGAAGGTTTTAAGAATGAACAAGCAGGACACTCTCACGTGCTGCTGGAGGAAATACAATTGATAGAACTTTCTGCAAGGCAGTCTGATAATACTTATCAAGAGCCTTAAAAATGTTATCCTTTGGGCCGGAGATTTAGCTCAGTGGTTCCGGCGCCTGCCTCGCCTGCCTCACAAGTTCAAGGTCTTGAGTTCGATCCTTGTTAACCACATACAATGCTGGGCGTGGTGGCTCACGCATGTAATCCCAGCACTCAGGAGGCAGAGACAGGAGGATTGCTGAGTTCGAGGCTTGCCTGGGCTACATAGCTCAGGGCCAGCCTGAACTACAAAGTGAGACCCTGTCTCAAAAAGAAATCCCCCCAGTGAGAGAGGACGGCACTAACCTTTATAAGTACCTCCCCACGTACCAGGCTCTAGGGCCTGCTTGCGTTGGCTCATGGATCCTAACACCGGGGATGTCTCTTCTCAGACATCCGACAATTCCCTCCTCTCCGCCCTTTCTGCTTATGGTCTTGCTTCCTATTTCACTGTGAAAATGGAAGTAATAAGAAGAAAACGTGTGCAATCTCCCCCTCATTTCACCTTCATACCACACCTGTGCCCCAATACTCGGCTTCCTCCCGTGGTCCCAAATGACAAGAGCCTGCGCTCCTGTGTGAAGCCAGCTTCTACACCGCCACTCCCAATCCAGTCTCCTTTGCCCCCTCCGCCTTGCGCTGGCTATTTTCCCTTCGTATTAGACCAGTGCACATTAACACACAAACACGCTGTAATACCACCCGCGGGAAAACCCTGTGGCCTCTATGGACTGGCAACTCCCTCCCAGTTATGCCTCTCCCTGCTCACACCTGCTTTTGCAGCAAATCTCAAGAGTTGTCCATATTTGCCAACTGTATTACCTAATTTTTTCTTAAACCTCAATCTTGAAACTGTGCCCTTATCCCTCTGAAATTATTCCCACCAAGCTCACAGCTGACTTCGGTGTTATGGATCCCAGCAGTGAATGCTCAGGTTCTCAGCAGCCTTTACCATCGCTGACATCATTCACGCTTCTGGCAGCACTTCCTGCCCTCCCAGCAGTCTGCGCTCTCCTGGCCCACGGGGCGGGCGCTCTGGGGCTGACTCTGTTTGTTGATTACACCACGCTCAAGCCCCCAGGGTTCCAGTGTCTGGCTTCCTGACTGCCCTAAAGATGAACCTCTCCCTTCAACTTCAGACAGATAAACAGATGAAGAGATAGGTAGGTTTTAGAGCCTGGCGTGGTGGCTCACACTTGTAATCCCAGCATTTGGGAGGCAGAGGCAGGAGGATTGCTGAGTTCAAGGCTTGCCTGGGCTACATAGTGAGCTCAGGGCCAGGCTGAGCTACAAAGGGAGACCCTGTCTCAAAAAAAAAAAAAAAAAAAAAAAAAAAAGAGAGAGATAGGTAGGTTTTATCTCATATCAAATGTAATGCAATTAAAACCAAACTATCTTCTCTCTACTGCCTTCCTCATGTCAGCGAATGACAACTATGTTCCCACCATTGTTTACTATTCAGGTTCAGACTCTTGGGATCACCCCGAGTCTTCTCTCTGCACCCGCTCTGTTGCAGATCATATCCCTTCCACCTTCCCAGTGCACCCAGAGTCTGCCCGCTTCACATGGCCACGGCCGTGGCCCTGGTCCGCTCCGTCATGATCGCTCTTCCGGACTTTTTCCCAAAGTGGTCTCGCTCATGCCCCCCTTGACTCCCTGCCTTTCCTCACAGCACAGCAGCTGGGCCATGCACTAGACTGCAGGGTGGGCCACGCCACTGCTTCCTCTCTCACTCAGAATAAATGCTGTGACTTTTCCACGTCATTGCTACGTCCTCCTCCTTCCCTATCCTGCTCCTCCCGCCTTCTCCCTCTCCGCACATTTCCTGCCCGGTGTAGAGCAGCGCACTGAGCAGGTTCTACTTCCGGGATCTTCCCTGATTAGTCCTTTGTGTCGTCAGGTTTCTGCTCGAACATCGTCTTCTCAATGAGACATCCTAATCACACTGCTTAAAACTGCTCTTCTCCTACGTTCCCTTTTCCTGCCTCTCTGTAGCCATAGCACTCACCGCCATCTGATAACCTGAAGTTTACCTTTCATTTGCTGTTTAGAATTTAAAATCTGGGAGGGCGGGTCTTCAGTGTTCTGCTTCCTGACACTAAAAGCCGCAGCCTGGCAAGGTGCAGGTGCTCAGGATTACTCAGTGAATAAAAAAGTAAACGAATGAAGGGGCTGGTAGTGATGGAATAGGATTTACCTTACTCGGCGGTTTGAAAAGATGCTGGTAATTACAGGATCAGGCAGGAAATTGGCCATGAGTATTTCTTTTCTGTTCCCATTAGAATATCTAATGAGACTGCACAGTTTTGTTATTATTTCTAAAGCAACAGCTTTCCAATGTTTAACAATGTGCCAAATGCTTTTGCTGTTTGTTTCTATTCCCTTTCCCCAGTGGGGAAGGGGATCTGCTCGCTAAATTGTCCTCCTCCCTCGCCACCATTAGGAAGCTGTTGGCTCCTCCTCTGCTTGGATTCAGCCAAATTCAGTTGATAAAATCTTTGAGCACCTTCTGTGGAGCATGTGTGGGGTTCCCTACATGAATTATAAATTCACTGTGTACCATAAACATACAGCAGGCGTCCGTGGCACTCCATTTCTTGTGTGCCCTGTGGCCCTGAAGACAAAGGATGTCACCCTCTGCCGGGTGGTCTCTGATGAAGCAGTGTGATAGTTCTCCTCTTCCAGAGAACTCCGAATCAGTGTCAAAACATTCTAGGACTCCTTCACACCGCACGGCTACACGTCTATGGAGGAGGCTATAAATGGACTCAACGTATGTTCAGATCCCCAAGGGCCTTACGAGAACTGAAACTGTTGGTGTGCGTGGGTTCTGAGAAGCTCATGGCCCTGAGAAGAGCCAACACACCTGGGCCTCACTCTTGGTTCTGCCACTTACTGGATGTGGCTCTCTGAGCAAGGTACTCCACCTTTCAAAGCAAGTTTTCTCTCTGTAAAATGGGTATATAAAACCTACCCCCTGTGTTAATTTTGTGCTGAGCGTTGAAGATAGACTGTGACAGGGCTCCGGGTCACATCCCAGGATGAAATGTTGGTCAGCTCAAGTGACTTCAGGCTCTCGCTCAGTTTCTCACACGCACAGATGGTGTCATTTAAGTCCCCGGGGCCCGTCTCTTTGGAAAAATTAGCTCAGGTTATGTTGCAGGGTTTGTTTTTCTGCCTGTTTCTCTCTATTTCCCAATTACATTAAGCATATGCTGAGAATAAATTCACTATTCACCTGTGACTGTCGTTACGGCCACGACAGTCCCCATTTCCACTGGCCCCGAAAGGACCTGCACCCCCAGCGCACCTGCTTCAAAGGCGTCCTGGGGTTGGGAATTCAACAGAGGAGCTGCGAGTGAGGAGCCTTCTCAGGTCGAAGCCTAAGCGTAATTTTCCCTTCGGCTTCTCCATACCGGCTCACTTCCTCGCTGAATGATTCTTTGCCAGCTGCTTGCAGTCCTAATATTTTGGCAGCCAAACAGCATGCTGTTCTGCAGAAGACTTGGGAAGCTGCTAAATGGTCTGATACTCACAGTCTCTCCGCTCCCCAGCGATCCACTTAGGACCCAGGGTTGATCGTGGGACACGTCTCCTGGCATCCGCCCCCTCCCAGGACACGAGAAGCCACTGTCCAGAGCTTCGGGCATCAGAGCCCCCCCCCATCTCAGATACACGGGCGCTGTCTGTGAGGGGAAACACGGGCACCTCTGTCACGAGACCTGCTGCTCGCCCCTGGTACCACGTGGCACATCACCCGGCACATCCTCTCTCGGACAGGACACCCTTTGGTCCCAGGACAGGGCTTTCTGCACGTCCCTTGCTTTACATCCCACACCTCTGACTGACAGAAGAACATGAGAGGACCCGAGCAGGCCTTCCCGTGGAATGACTCCCCCTGCGGGAGGGCTGCCGAGGGAGGTGGGGGGGGGTCATTCGGACGCACCTTCTAGAGAAGCTGCACGCGGACTGGTGGGAGGGAACAGACGACGAGGTGGGCGAGTCCGCAGAGTGTGTGGGAAGGACAGCAAAAACAGATCAGGACAAGGTGTTCGAGGATCGCAAACGAGCCCTTCCGCTCAAGACCAGGACCCCTGCTTGTTCTGCCAGCACTCACCAAAGCACTCCAAAAGTACCAGGCACTGTGCTGGGCTCGAGCACATGCTTATAAAGGTGAATTACTATAATCAGGGTGAGCAAGGTGCTCAGTAAGAAGGCCAACACGCGGAACAGTCATTGCCAAGTCATGTGCAAAGTACTAAGCAGGAGAGACCCAGGTCCCCGAGAGTCACTTCTCCCTTGAAATCCAACAAGCTGCTTCCTCCCTGCCTCTTCCTGCACTCGCTGAACACAAGTTCTTTCTTTACCCTGAGGTCTCAACACCTCCATGGGACCAGCTGGGGGGATCAGTGGCCTCCGGTTTTCTCCAGAGCCTCGTGTTAGTCCAGCCACAGGGTCACTTCTGTCTTTGCGGAAGGGCTGGCACTTTCCCAGGTGCCGTGGCCTTCTGTGCCCTGGTTGTCCTGATCACAGTTTCGGGCCAGCTCTCCTGCGGCCATTTCACACACGGCTAGGAGCTGCCCTGAGCCTCTGTCCAATCAACCTTCATTCAAAACCCAGAGCCTTCTGGGATGGGAACTGGGCCAGGATGAATTCTCCATACTCGCCCCAAGCCATAACATGTTGTAATGGATTCTAGAGGCTTTTTTGTGTTGTCATCCCAGCACTCTACAGGTCTGTGACACATTTATCAGAGACTGTACAAGTCTGTCCCACTAGCAATCACTGAAATTAGCTCCTCATTCTGATGCCTCATCTTCAAAGCTGCCACATATTCAGTAACCTTCTTCAGGGTTCCCACTATTCCATTTCCTACTATGCAAAGCCATTCTTTTTTTTTTTGAGACAGGGTCTCACTTCATAGTTCAGGCTGGCCCTGAGCTCACTATGTAACCCAGGTCAACCTCCAATTTAGCAATCCTCCTGCCTCTGCCTCCCGAGTGCTGGGATGACAGGCGTGAGCCACCATACCCGGCACTGTGTTATGTGGTACTGATTGCTGGTGGGCGTGAGTCTCCACACCCAGTATGGTTGTATGTGGTTACTGGGGATCGAACAGGGAGTTTGAGCTTGTGGGGTAGGCGCTGGAACCACTGAGCTAAATCTCTGGCCCTACAAAGCCATTCTTTACCCTTGCTTTAGAAAGCAAAGGAGAGAGATGCTAAACACTAAATCAACTTCTCTCTTTCTTTCCTTCCTTCCTTCCTTCCTTCCTTCCTTCCTTCCTTCCTTCCTTCCTTCCTTCCTTCTTTCTTTCTTTCTTTCTTTCTTTCTTTCTTTCTTTCTTTCTTTCTTTCTTTCTTTCTTTCTTTCTTTCTTTCTTTCTTTCTTTCTTTCTTTCAGATCTCGCTTTGTAGTTCAGGCTGGACCTGTGCTCACCACGTAGCCCAGGCTAGCCTCAAACTCACAGCAGTCCCCCTGCCTCTGCCTCCTGAGTGCTGAGACTACAGGCGTGAGCCACCATGCCCAGCTGAATCAATTTTTTAAAACTTTAAAGCTGTGATGGTTCATCTTCTCTGCTCCTTTGATTGCATTGCAAAATGCCTAGGAAATTAGAAAAGCATAATTCAGGGTTGTTCAGTGAGGGTGTTTCCAGAGGTAACTGGCACGTGGTACACCAGATCAAGTGGGCAAGACTCACCCCGAATGTGGGCATCTCCATGCAGTAGGCTGGGTGCTGGGATGGAAGAAAAGTGGAAGGAGGAGGGTCTTGAGCAGTCTCTCCCCGCCCCCACCCCATCTCATCTCTCTCCTCCTGACTACCACGATGTAGGCAGCTTTCTACCACCATGCCTTCTGCCATAATGTTTCTGCCTCACCCCCGGCCTAAAGGCAATGGACCCAGTTTATCATGGACTGAACCCTCTGACACCATGAGCCCTAATTTTCCTTCTTGAAGTTGTTCATCTTGGGCGTTTTGTCACAGCAATGAAAGTCTGACGAACACGGTAACAGCACAACAGACATACAGAAAAGAGCACATATCCCAGGGACATAGCTTCACGGTCACAATATGACTATACTCATTCCCATCATCCGAGTAAGAAATGAAACATCTCAGTTCCTCAGAAGCCCTTCTTACTCCTTTCCCCATCACCGCCCCACCCCCTCTCTCCCTTGAAAGGTAACATCTCACACTACGGGAGTGCCTGCACCAGGGAAGCACCACAGTTTTAATCAGAAAGGAAATGCAATCCCATCTGCTGTTTGAAAAGCTCATGCTGGCTTCTGAGAGCGCAAGAGGCAGGGAGGCAAACTGGAAGTTTACCGTAGAGATGGCAATGGCTGGGATCTGAAAAGCATCGGCAAAGAGGGAGGCAAAGTGGGCGGGAGGGGACAGGGACCGGAGCAGGGGATCGTGAGGCCAACTTCTCCACTCTCTTAGTCATGTTTTCTGTAGCCTGAAAATTGATTCAGTGACCTTAAAAGCCTCCTACCCCCAACTCTGAAAGTCTTTTATTCAAACCAGTCATCTGGAAAGTAAGCCTCCCACTGGTGCTTAATTCACTCAAGGAAAGATTAGAGGAACCTGGTTACCAAGCTTTGAAAAGTTGCTCATAAAATTCAGCAGGAGCCTGCAATCCTCAGAGACTTCTATTTTTACCAAAAACACACACAGAGAAGTAGAGGATTTTCAAATGAATTAGACATGAGATTGATCTTTTTATACAAAAAGAGAGAAAAAGAATCATGAGGCTGAGCTTGAACTCCCCTCTCAGGCCCAGCGTCCCCACGCTGCCTCTTCTTGGTGGCTTCAGGTCCGAGCTCTGCCCTAACCCAAGCACAACCCACAGCAGAGGCTGGTGCCCAGAGACAGGCTGCCGTCTCTCGAGATAATGCTAATACGAACAATCCCGTTCACAGTCACCCCAGCCGGGCCATGCCTGCACGCTACCGAAGGCGGACAAAAGAGCTCCCAGCCCAGCCCAAGGACAGCACACGCTGTGAGTGACGGTTTCAGACAGGGCTGTGGTGACCCACAGCGTGTGCCCAGCAGACCTGGCAGAGCTCTGAAGTCGGCAAACCCACCTCACTCTCCGGCCACCTTCCTGGGCAGCGCCCGGCCGGCCCTCACTACCCTCTCACATCTGGACCCTGTTCCCTCGTAGAGCTTCGCCTCAGCGCCCTCCGGTGGCTCAGCAGGGCTCTGTGCAGTGCCGCGGGGCGGCCCGGGGGCCTCTAAGCAGACTGCGCGCTGTGTACCCTGCGCACCCCAACTAGAGCCACAAAGCTTTGAGCCCAGACCTCCTCCCACGTAGTCCTGCTTTCAGAAAAATATTTTTCTTGGCCATAGCAGTGTGATTTTAAAACCTCAGCTGCCCCTCCACTCGTAATGGGTTGTGTCCCAATAAATCCATCATAAATTGAGAATATTCAAAGTGAAAAATACGTGTAATAAAACTAAGCTACTTTTTTGTCACAGCTGCACCACACAGCACACGTGGAGCACCCGTGTTTCCCCTTCTGATCCTGCGGCTGCCTGGGAGCCGGGTCTCCGGTGTTCAGAAGCTCCCTACTGTGTATTGCTAACCTGGGAGAAGATCAAATCCAGAGTCAAAGTGTGATTACTACCAACTCTATAAGACTTTCACATCACCATGAAGTTGAAAAAGTGTAAGTCAAACCACCATTATTTGGGGATCATTTGTAATTTGTGTATGGTTTGCCAGGTAGAAGATAAACCTTTTTAAAAAAAAAACATTTTTTTTTTTTCCCAAAAGAGTAGGTAGATGTTACAGTTTGTGTCTAGATGCCCCCACCCAGGCCTTGTGGGGGCAAAAGTCTTTTTCATAAGTGTCTGGACCCAGAGTGTGTGATGCCAGGATTGAGTGTGTGATTAGCTGGGGGGGGGGGGTGGCTCACGCCTGTCATCCCAGCACTCGGGAGGCAGAGGCAGGAGGATTGCTGAGTTCGAGGCTTGCCTGGGCTACATAGTGAGCTCAGGGCCAGCCTGAACTACAAAGCGAGACCCTGTCTCAAAAGAAAAAAAAAGTGTGTGATTAAGAGTGTGTAAATCCACTGATCGGTTTGGTCCCGCCCTAATCCTGGTAATCAGATAAAATAAAAGGGGCAGAAAGAGGCTATTAAGGTCCCTTGTTGCTTTTTCTGTCTTTCCTCACCATGACTGTTGTCCCTTTGCCATGTGCCACTCTGCCTTGAAGCCAGTGGATCACCGACTGAAACCTCTACAGACTGTGAGCTAAATGAATCTTCCCTCCTTTGACTTTGGGCGTTGGGTGTTTTGTCTCAGCAATGAGTAAAGTAACTAGGACAGCAGGATAAACGATTCAAACCTTAATGGAGTCGTATAGATAAGTAAAGGGACAAAGCAGCCTTCCATAAGATAATGAGGAAGATTTTTTTGTTTTGCTTTGATTTTCTTGATTTTTTTTTTTTTTTTAGTCTGTATTGAGGATTGAATTTAGGGCCTTTGACAGAGTTGTTTGTTTGTCTGTCTGTTAGTAAGTCATTAACTTGCCCAGGGTGGGCTCATACTTGTGATCCTCCTGCCTCAGCCTCAGGGTGCTGGGATTACAGGTGTGCCACCACGCTTGGCTGGGGTGAACTTTTTGTCAAGAAGAAGAGTACATCCTTCTCACTTTCAACAATCATCCCCATGTAAAGACAAGAGGCTTAAGGTACCAGATTCTTTAACACTCTAAGAGAAGACATATAGAAATTGTTTTTAAAAATGTAGATTTTAAAGTACTGCCAATGAATTGAAGTTAAAAAACAAACATTCGTACTCAAACTCATGCAGTCTGTGGACCACGGACATCTGGTTTTTGTCAAAAGGCGGAACTAATTCAGAGCATTAGAGGAGAGAAGGGTTTCAGAGGCTCAGAACTTCAGAAGTTGAAATGGAGGAGGCCTGATTTGGGGACGTGTGAGGGGACAAAATCTAGGAACAGGGCAGCTACAGGTTTCAGAGTGATAAAGACCCAAGCCAGGGCCAAGTGTGGCACTGAAGAGGCTGAATCTGTAATCAAGTCCGTGTGAGTCTGGGCACTAAGAGCCAGAGCTCAGAGGGCTGGGAAGGCCCCTGCCACATGTGGCTTTGGGCCCGTGGCCCCCTGTCTCAGGCCCTCACCTCTTTTCTATGCCAAGGTCGTTGCCCAGTTGAAGAGGAGAAAAGAAGGACTCCAAAAGATCAAACACAGCAGACTTTTTTGAGGTAGAATCCATTTAATTTAGAAAATAGTGAAATGTACCAATTCTTTCAACCCACATTGCCCTAGAATGTAGCTCTTAAATACACTTGAAGGTGATGGACCCCTAAACATTTGGAGACTCTCCAGAAGCCTCTAAATTAAGATGATTTTTTTTACACTAATCTGAAGAGATCATTTATCCCCTGGGCTGTTGTGGCCCTTGCAATGCCGAGGCACCAATGGTAAGTAGACCTTTGGGAAGGTCCTTTCCTGTGATGCAGGAAGCGCACTCTGCCCTGGTCCCTGGGCTTCACCGAGAAGCAGAGGAAGTGTTAACTTCATTACTCTTGACCTTAAGCGTGTGAACCATGACCTGGAAGCAGTTCCTGAGGCAAAGCTCTGTGGCATGGGCTGGCGTTTGAATCGGGAGCTGCAAAACCTTTCCTCTTTTTTCCTTCCCTTTCTTTTTTTTTCTTCTTTTCAATGGAGCACCATTTTTACTTAAAAGGATCACCGGTAGGCAAAATGTGGTTCTTCAGAACTTGGGTATTTGGCAGAAATTTTTCTTTAAAATGAACAAAGTGAGGCTGTCATATCAAAGAAGTCTACTGACAGCATCTGTTGCCAATGACAGAAATTGAGCTTTCAAGTAAAATTTTAAAATGTTTGGGAAACTTCACATCTCTCCTGTAAGTATGACAGCTTCTCAGTACTTTAAGATGCTTCTGTTTAGAGTCACAGTGAAATTAATGACTATTTTTATATCATACAAAGATCGATGACCATTGAGAAGGTCTACACAGCCCACTGAGCCAGTGTTTCCCAAACGACTCATGATGTTACAAAGTCATGCATAACAGTTCTTCCAAAGACCAAGAGATTTCAAGGCAGCAGAGAATGAAAGTTCATCGACTGAACTATGATTTCAGATCTTACGTTGTTACTTATTTACAAGTACTTACTTTTTGTTGAGGGGTGTGGCATCAAGGAACCTCTATGATTATCTGAATAAGCAATTAAAATATTTCTTTTCTAACTCTACAGGTGTGGAAGTGAATTTTCAGCAAAACAATGTATACTAACCGATTGAATATAATAAGCCAGACATTAAAGAAAATTGCAAAAATGTATGACAGGCGGTGTGTGGTAATTCATGCTTGTAATCCCAGCCCTCGGGAGGCAGAGGCAGAGGCAGGAGGATCGCCACGAGTTTGAGGCCAGCCTGAGCTACATAGTGAATTCAGGGCCGGCCTAACTACAAAGTAAGACCCTGTCTCAAGAAAAAACAATGTATGACAGTTACCACTCTTTTTTAAAAATCTATTTTTTTTCTGTTTTTATAACATGGGAGGACTCATGCAGGCATTCTACCACTGAACTACATTTCCTGGCAGAACAGTACTACTCTTCTCATTTGACATCTTTGTTTGGAAAAATAAAATGGTCTTCAATTTATAAAATGTAAATGTATTTGATTAAAGGTAAGTCTATTTGCATTAACAATGAGCAGCCAGATATGGTTTCTTTTCATTTTCAGTTTTTACGTGCATATCATAATCATCATGACCCACGGTGACAGTTCAACTGGATTGTCAGCTTGGTTACTCCGAGGGAGCCGCCCAGCCTGAGGGAGCACATTCCTGGGAGTGACCCCATGAGTTGTTCAGGGGTGACCTCGAGCACTACATGTGGTCCTGGCCCTTTCTCTGGGTGCTATTCCCTGCTCTGCTTCCTGGTTGTCACAAACTAAGCAGCTTTTCTCCACCAGTCCCTTCCGCTGCGATGCTTCCGCTTTGGAGCCAATCAATCGTGGACGAAGTCCTCTGAAACCATGAGCCAAATTAAATCTCTCTTCCTCTGAGTTGTGGGTGCAGAGTATTGTTTCCCAAGAGTGATGAAAAACTGACCAGTCCACCCACATAAAAAGCTTTTGATGGCATTTAATAATTATTGGGATGTAAAAGAGTCCAGTGGATAAGAGTTTGGAGAGGACTGGGGATTTATTTAGCTCAGTGGTTCCAGCGTCTGCCTCACAAGTGCAAGATCCCAAGTTCGATCCCTGGTACCACATACCACAGTGCCAGGCCTGGTAGTTCAGGCCTGTAATCTCAGCACTTGGGAGGCAGAGGCAGGAGGATTGCTGTGAGTTTGAGGCTTGCCTGGGCTACATCATGAGTTCAGGGCCAGTTTTATGTGAGATCCTATCTCAAAAAAAAAAATAAATAAATAAAAGTAAAGAAAAAAAGAATTTGGAGAAAGCTTCGATATAGGATGTGTCCTAACGTTTACTGATGCTTTTCTGCCAAGCCGACAAAGAGCTCAGCCCTTAAGGGGAGAGATGAGGAGGTACTTACGGTAGACATTATGATTGTAGCTTAATGTTTGCTTTTATTATTTTATTCTCAACCTCTCTCTGGAAGGCCTGCAGGATCTGCCTTCTACGTACAAGGAACTATGTCTCTGAGCAGTGACACACTTGGTCCCAGAAATGGCTCTTGGGGTAGATCAATCAGAATTTGAACTCAAGTCCTGACTCTGAAGCCCAAATTCCTTCTGTTCACGTGCGCTTCACCTCGCCTGAAAGAATCCTTATCTCTTCCTTCCTTGTCTTTCAAAACCCTGATTTAGCCTTAGGGACAGTGTGAGGCTGTCTTAAAGCGGTATTAAACTTCTTTCCTACTTGAAACATTCTGTAATGGACCATAGCGCCTCGACCCACAGGCTTAGGACCCAACTGTCTCCTGCGGGTGCCTGAGGCAGCGAGAGTGATCCCTTGATCTAGAAGCTACCGTAGTACGTTCCAGGCCAATCAGCCCCCCGCCCACACACACACTCCAGACTCCAAGCTGACAGGCACAGAGTGAGGGAGAATCACTCTGAATCCAGAAACTGAAACCCAGGGGTAGGAGTGGCTATTTGGGGGCTGCATGAAAGCTGACTAGAGAGAGGAAACTGGGTGTCCGAGAGAAGCAAAAACAAGGGGCCACGAGGATCCGAGAGGTTCTGGACTCCGCCATCCCCAAGAGTCTGACTGCGCCCTTCTCTGTTCCCAGCACCCCTGGGGCGGCCCCTGGTGAACCCACAGTCATCCCTTCCACCCCACTGTCTTTGAGTAGCACCTCCCCCGGGCTCCCCGCAACTCTGGATGGACCATTCATGCTCTGTAGTTGGTGTCTCTCTCTCTCTGAGTTAGAGCAGAGGGCGGAAGACGCACTGAGGGTGTTCTGGGGGGTCTTTGAGAAGCAGGCCCGCCCACCCCGCAGCCTGGGAGGCTGGGAATGTCCCCTTCACATCCGAGTCCGGCCTTCCCCACCTTTCCCTTGGTGACCACATTTTCCCTTCGTTCAGAGTAAGATGCACAGTAATCAAACATACACTCAGTTCTGTGAAAATCATTTGAAATGGGATTTAGGGTCCGATGGATGGATTTCATTTCATAGGATTTATTGGTGACAAAGAGCTTTTCTCTAGCTCGGAGCACAAATCCGTTTCCTATATTTATCCAGCCCTGTAGAGTCTATCCATAGCCCCGGCCAAGAGCTCGGGAACTCTGGCATTGGAAATGTGCCAGGAAGAAGGTCTCACTTTTCAAGGAAAAAGAAAAGGCAGTGTGTCTTGTATCCCGTTTTAGTTCTGACAGCTTCTTCCTGCCCCACTTCCCAGTCTGACTGGGGCAGAGCTGACTTTCCCTTGCTGTTGGGAGGTTGGGGCTGCTTAGCTACGCGCCACGAGGGTGTGAGCCAGGAGTTGTACTCCCTTCCTGGCGCCTCCCCTCTGCTTCCGGGTGTCCATAGGATGGGCAGCTCCCACCACCCAGCCCGTTCCACCGTGCACCTCTGCCTTAGATCCACCCAACCACAAAGCGAACCTGAACCTCATCAGCCAAAAGAAACCTCTGTTCCTTCAGGGTGTGGATATTGTGAATTGAGTCTGGGATGGGAAAGTGGCTGAGAGATTTTGTTTTTGCGAGACTAAGGATTGAAACTAGGGCTCTGTGATGAGCTACATACCCAGCCCTTTTCTTACTTTTTACTTTGGGACAGGGTCTTTCCAAATTGCTAAATTGTCCAAACTGAGCTCGCACTACTGTTTCCCCTAGACTGCTGAGATTACAGGCATCCACCACCACACCCAGTTTGTAATTTTTTAAAGGAATTCATCCACAGGTAACAGTAACATTACTTAAAAATGTTAATGTCTAGCTAGGTGTGGTGGCTCACGCCTGTAATCCCAGCACTCAGGAGGCAGAGACAGGAGGATTGCTGAGTTCGAGGTTTGCCTGGGCTATGTAGTGAGCTCAGGGCCAGCCTGAACTACAAAGCGAGACCCTGTCTCAAAAAAAAAGAACAGCCAGAGATTTAGCTCAGAGGTTTCAGCACCTGCCTCACAAGCGCAAGGTCCTGAGTTCGATCCATGGTAACCGCATACAATGCTGGGCGTGGTGACTCACACCCATCAACCATCAATACCACATACCACAGTGCTGGGCATGGTGGCTCACGCCTGTAATCCCAGCACTCGGGAGGCAGAGGCAGGAGGATTGCTGAGTTTGACGCTTGCCTGGGCTACATAGTGAGCTTAGGGCCAGCCTGGACTACAAAGCGAGAACCTGTCTCAAAAATAAAAAAAATTTAAAAAAATAAAAGAAAGTTAATGTCTGCAGTCAGAAGCAACCTGTGAAAACTATCTAAAGCAAAGAAATTAGTTAAAGATATTATGCAATCCAATCTACTACCAGAGACTATCTAAGAACATGGAAAATTGTTTATGATAAACAGTAAAAAAAAATCAAGATATAAAATTGAGGTTATAAATTATCCAGCTATCTAAAAATAGTGTGGTATAATTGGTATTTTATGTGTGCATTTATCTCTGAAAGTTAATAGAGAAATTCAACGATAAATATAAATTTGAACTTTATTATCTTCCTATTCTTAGATATTTCAAGTTTTTCCATGAATATATACTATCTTTAGAAAACTAGAAAATAATAATGTTAAAATAACTTTTAAATAAACCATCCAAAATGCTTGGGGTCATGCAGTCCCTGGACAAACAAAAACCACCTCTTCCAGTCTCATTTTTCATTTCTATAAAATGAGAAATAACATCTATTTTGCTTGGGGGGGGTGTTGTGAGAATCAGATTTAATAAAATGTAGCATAGAATTATTTCTGATATATTTTTGAAAATGATGTAAAATGACAGGTGGAGCCATAAAGACCTTTCCGTAGCTCCACGTCAGAAGGAAGACAAACTCCAACGTGGCGGCTCCAGTCGCAGCCTTTGCCCGACTCTCAACTCAGCTCCAGCTGCATCACGCCCCCCAGCAGCTCCCCATGACTTCCTGTGTCTCCTGTTTCCTGTTGCTGCCCCACTCGCTACACTGCGTTCCTACTGACCTCTGGATCCCAGTGAGTCCCCCAGGTGTCTAGGGAGACACCCCTGCCTTCTCCGTGGGGTTAAATCCCTGTTTCCCACCACCCAAAGCTTCCGGTCCCTCAGCCATGCTGGGTCGGGGTGCTCCATTTAGTGCATCTGCCTGGCTCAGTTGAAAACTTGAGACCAGTGACCTTCTTTCCTGGGCACTTGGGTCCCTGGGATCCAGCACATGTCCTAGCTCTCTCAAGTATTAAAAAACAAAACATCAAAGCTTTGTGATTTGGAGACAGAAAAGATGCCACCATGATTAAAATGACCCCGCTCTCTGGGCTGCACAGGTAGGGTTTTCTTTGTGCACACCGCGCAAAGGTCCTGGTAGAGAAGGCAAGTAGAATGGGATTAAGTCTGCCCGGAACAGTGGCAGCCTTTTGCTGAGCCCGGGAGGGACGGTCTCTGGACAGACGGGAGGCTGTATGAGCCTATAGGTAAATCAGGCCACACTGCCCTGGTGCCTGCAGAGGCTGTGTGTGGCTGCCCAGAGGCTGAACAGAGATGACCACAGAGACAGGTCGTTCTTACAGGTCGGTGCCAACCCCTGCAAACCTCACTTTCTACTAGCAAACAGCATTAGTGTTGAAAAATGGGTTGAACTTCGTATAGCATAATGATGTTCATAATCTTCTCAGTCATACTTACAGTGTTCTTTACAGTGTAGCCAGTCCTATCTAACAGAACTTTTTGGGTGATGGAAATACTCTACCGTGTCTAATACAAGAGTTGTTCTTTAAATGGAGTTGTTCTTGCAAATGCTTGAAATATGGTTAGTCTGACTCGGGAGGTAAATTCTCAACTTTATTTACTTTTAATTAATTTAAATAGCAGCGACTACATTATACAGTACAAGTATAGACAAAGTGCTCTGAAAGTTTCATGGTCTTAACAATAATCTGGGCCAGATTCCTGCTGAGTAAAATGGCACCTGCCTGTATGTCCAGCACTCTGAAAGGCTGAACTAGGAAGATCACCAGTCTGATCCAGCTTATGCGACTTAGCTGCTTACCAAGATGCTATTTCAAAATGAAAAAATTTATGGGGACACAGCTCAGTGCAAAGTCTCTGGGTTCAATCCCCAGTACAAACACACACACACACTCCACAAAAACAAACACAAAACCCTAGATTTCTAGACCTCTCACCAAGAAACTGACTCAGTAAAGTAAGGTCAGGTCAAGGAATTTGCATTTCCTTTTTTATTCTGTGGCCGAAGCTGTTTTTCAAAAAATGTTTTGTTAGCATGTGTTTGCTATACCTATGAATATATTCACTGGTTTTGCTGCATGTACAACTCATACAGGTTGGAATGTGGACCACGTTTAGAGCATTAGCGGTGAACCAGGGTGAGGATGTCTGGGAGGCATGGGTCTCAGGCCGTTTTTCTACTTAGAATATTTTGGTCCCTTAGCTAGAACTTCCTGTCTTAACAACTGCCATTGAAATTCTGGAACACAAAACGTTCTTTCCAGAGGCAGCTTTTCTGCCTTCGGGGCTTTCTCCTTGACCACTCAGACATCTGTCTCTGTCAATTTACTCTGCAATAAAGAGAAGGAAATACTCTTAGTGCAACACTTACTACCCAGAGTAACTCCTGAACCCCTTCTTCCCTCCATTCCTCCCCCCACGCCCAGCCGCCCCCCCCCCCCGTCAGTCTCTGCTGCTGCTCCCCCTTTCCCACACACCGAACGCTCCCCAGAGGCAAGCAGGGCTGTTGGGGCCTCATCTGAGTGAGCTGAGGAAGTGTCTCCTGCGCTTCCAGGCTACGGCTTGCTCAGCTGTCCCTCAGTTCCGCTGGAGGCCAAGTGGCAGAAAGGGTGGTGCCAGCTCTTGCCAATAAATGCTCCCCTGTCCCAAGGGCTCCCGGTCAGGGAACACAGCGGGGGTCCCTCCCGTGCTCACGCCCCAGTGGCAGCGACCCTGAGCAAGCCGCTTACTGCTCAGCCAGAGCCTTGACTATCTCGGGGACCCTGGTAAGTTCTGGAACCACCACAGGAGAACCTCACACTGTGGCCAGGCTTCCGGCCGCGGGAGCCCCTGGGAAGCCCTGAGAGGGCTCTTCCCTGAGCTTCCACTGGGCTGCTCTGTGGAAGAAGCCTTCCACGGCCACAATACCCTGCGAGGAACTGAGTTCCGTGCCGTGCCACGCCAGGAAAATGACCCGTTCCTGGGTCACACTAGTTCCTAGGTCATTAAGCATCTCGGCTTGTGTCCAGAGTCTCACTAAGTTTCCCGTGAAAATAATTCTGTCGGTTTCGGGTCCTGATCCTTTCGGAGATGCAACCCAGACCTAGAAAGGCCTGACAGAGAAGAGATCTGTGAAGCTCCTGCTTTCCTCTTTCCCCACGTGACAAAATACGACTTCCCTGCGTCTAGAGGGACAACCTGGCAAAGACTGGGTTCAGATTCAGTCCAAACCAGCCCTTGGTGCAAGTCAGTGAAAGAAATAACCCTGATAAATGACAAACAGAGGCCACCTGCCTGCCCTGTGCCATTCTAAACCGCCGGCACGCGCTGCTCTTGAGAAGACAGGTAGCGGTGCCCTCCCTGGGCGGCGTGGAGAACTCGGAAAGATTCCTTTTACAAACGCTCATCTTCTGCCTCTCCTGGAGAGCACCACCTGTGTGTCCTCTTCTTTCCTTTTACTCGCTCACAAGCAGTTTATAGAATCAGTCTTTGCAGGGCCAGCCTGCTTCCAACAGGACTAAGCCAGCGTGGTTAGCTTAGAGGCTGCAGGGCAGCCGGGCACAATAGAGTCTCTCCAAGGCTCCTGCAGCGCTGAGATCGAGTCCATTCTAGGTAAGCTCTTCTCGTTGTCTCTCAAACTAGTACTAAACTGAAAAAAAATACAGCAGTGGAATCTGCCATTACCTGGAGCCGGGGCTTGGCTGTGGAATCACCACGGCCACATTTTGTCAGATGGAAAGTTAATTTCAATCACAAATCTCTGGAAAGCTTTGGGGGCTGATCTTCCCCACCTTGGATGATCTGGGCCTGCTGACCCAGGGAGCAGCCCACCAGCCAGCTGCCGTCGCCAAGCGCGGCGCAAGCACCCTGGCACTTTGGCTCCGGCTCCTTTCCAAGCGAGCTGCCATACACGACTTGGTGAGCGATCTCTGGCCGCCATTCAGGGGAAGACAGATGGCTGAGAAATGATTTTCTGGAGTTTCCTGACCAGACTTCTCTCCAATGCATCATGAAACAAACCATGGCCTTAAGATTCAGCCCCGGAGTGGCAGGAAGCCACAGTCTCTGACTTCGAGCTTGCGTGGTTTGGAAGAGTACAGACATTATGGGATTTGGGTCAGGACTTGCACTTCAAGCAGTCTGTTTTCCTTTTCTGGGCCATAGGTAGGAGGCAAGACAAGCCTGGCTCTCTGTAGGTGAGGCTGAACCAAAGAGCAAGGCAGCCAAGAGCAGGGAGATTGGGTAAGACTGGCACACGCGCCACCTGGACGGCCATGCTGCCCCCTCCCAGGCCCTGTACCTCGGTAGTTGTTTACTCCTTGCAGCTCTGATTTTAGCTATGTTAACCATGAAGACAATTTTCTCTTCACTGATTCAAGGGCTGTCCTCTGTTCACGTGGCTTCAGTGAACTTCCACGGATCCACGACTCACAGCCAAGCACAGTCATTCTTCTGGGGCCCCCACACGTTTGCACAGCTGCCCGCCGAGCCTCAGCCTCACACTCGACACCCGCTCCCCACCAGTCTCTGTGTCGCCCCAGCACTGTCCACGGGTCCTTCCTTCTCTACCTGCCATATGGCCAATCTCCAAATGCAGTCATTCCCCTGTGAAAGAAGAGAGCACCTTTTTCAATCCACAGGTCGCAGCCCCCACCACAGACGTGTCCTGTCAGATCACCCCATTCATTCTGGATCCAGCCGGGAAGGTCATGCCCAGCTACCAGGATCCAATTCCCCACACCTCTGAACCCCCATGGAGGTCGCTCTGGTTCTGCCTTCTCTCCAGAGTCGCCCTGACACTGCAGTCCTGACCTCTTTCCCATGTGCTCTCTGATCGCTCTGTCCTTAGGCTCTTGCCCTACCAGACCGTCAACCCTCAGGGACAGAGACAACATCTTGTTCACCCTACAGCCCTCACTGCCAGGCACAACATCCAGCCTGCAAAACTTGGTCAGACAGGGCCAATTTAGCTCAGTGGTTCCAGCGCCTGCCTAGCAAACACAAGGTCCCTGGTTCGATCCCTAGTAACCACATACAACAATACCGGGCATGGTGGCTCACGCCTGTAATCCCAGCACTCAGGAGGCAGAGGCAGGAGGACTGCTGAGTTTGACATTTGCCTTGGCTACATAGTGAGCTCAGGGCCAGCCTGAACAAAGCGAGACCCTGTCTCAAAAAAGGAAAGAAAAGAAAAAATATTGGTCAGACATTCTGTTGGGTGAGTGAACGAATGAACAAGTGACAGTAGGTGACAGAGTTGAGATTCAAACCCTGTTGTGTTTGCTCCAAGCCTGTGACCCTTCCTTCACACCGATGTGACACAAGTGTCATCACCTGGATTATTGGAAGCAAGGCTGGACAGCCTCTGGAGCTGACACAGTGTCTTGGGGATAGCTGCAGTGAACTATCGAAGCTACTTTGAATCTGACATTCTGAATTAAGTTGTGAGTATTCATCATCCATCCACTGCCTACTCTGGTCCAGAAGAGAAACTTTTTCTTGCTCTTCATCCACAAATCGACTGACTCAGGTCTTCTAGCGGTAACCTTCCTTCTCTGCAGAGCAACACCTCTGCTACGAGTGCAGTTCTCCTCCCGGCACGGTCCTGCGTCACATGTGTCAAGAGCTAGAAAGAAGCTGAACTATTATTGTACTGTCTCATGAAAGAAGATTGCTTGCATTTCTGTCTGAAGATTGTGCTGACTGGTTGATGCCATGCGACCAACTTGTGTTAGAAAATTCAACCCGCCTGGAAATTTTAAGCAGCAACCACTGAAAAGCCTCTCCTTCAGCAGCAATCACCATAAACACAAATCACAATATTTACATTTACATGAGCCACAGATAGAGTACAAGGTCTACCTCGGCTTTTTTTTAGATGGAGAATGGCATGGAGTTGGGGAATATAGAGAGCCAGGAAAAGCTCTGAGAACCCCCACAACCGGGGCACTAATCTTTCCTTACAGGGTTCCTGACTCCACCAAGGTGCCGGTTGGGCACAGTACACTGGGCTCCCCACGAAGCCCTGGGCACCTCAGTGCAGAGCCCACCACCGGGGCAGGGGCCTTCTGGTGTGATCACATGAGGTCTCACACCATTCCCACTTCGAAGCCCCGTCTGCGGTGGGAACCTTACATTTGCCTTCTGGATACTCAGCTGCTCAAATGAAAATGCTCTCTTTGGACCTGATTCAAAGTAACTTGGCCAAAGGAAGAGATGTTTTTTAGATAAAACAGTTTGGGCATAAGTCAGTCACGATTAAAGCTGAGTGACGCTGCCTGGGTGAGACACTGTTTACTCTGTTCTCTAATGTATTTTTAAAATTTTTCCTAAATTAAATGCTGCTTTTGAGCAGAATAGAGAATAATTTTTCTGAGGGATAATTTAGTATTATAAATTCAAAAGTCTTTAAATGTGCAAAACCTATGACTCAGAAATTCTACTTCTAGGAATTTATCTGTAGGAAATAATCATGAATGTGTGAAAAGATTTATCTACCAGGATGTTCATCCCACTCTTATTTATGATAGGCAAAAAAAGGAAACAACCTAAATGTTCAGTAATGCGGACTGAATAAATAAGCTACGGCACCTTTTAGGAAGTCCTATTATGTAGGCATTATGGTAATTTTAAGACTAGAGATAGTGAGGAGGAATGGTTGTTGTGTGCACTGCTGGTGGAAATGGAGCGATTTCTTTGGAAGGTGAATTTGAGATGGAAGTCACGACCCATTTTCGGTTGTTAATGACACAACACCACAGAGCGCGTCATCTACAGAGAAAAGAGACTTCATTTGGCTTCCTGTTTGGGCTCAAGGTGGGGGGCAGCCTCTGATGAGGGCCTTCTTGCTGACAGTCCTGAGATTGGCACAGCATTGTATGGTGCGACAGGAGCTTGGGTGTGTATACATGTACCTCTGGTCTCTTTCCTTGTAACGTCACAAGTATTCAATCACAGGGAGCCCACGCTGAAAATTCCACTTACCTCTCAAAGGCCCCACCCTCAAATACCACAGCTGAATTAGATTTCCACTCTCTTAATATTTCACAATAGGGATTAAATTTTGATCTGAGTTTCAGAGTGGTCAAAAAATAGCAATGTATAAGCAACTATATTTTTGACTCAGCAACTATATTTTAAAGAATTTTCCTTATTCACAGAGTTCTTTACAGTAGAAATTGTATAAATGAAGACAAGTTACATAAATTATAATCACACAATGAAATATTTTGAAGATGTCATTTGCCTATAATAATAATTACAGCTAACATTTTTGAAGTTTAGTATAGCTCAGGAATTGCTCTAAGTGCTTTATGTATATTGTTTTAATCTACTGATATGAAAACCTCTCTACATCAGTCAGCAATGCTGTGTAACAAACTGCTCCAAAACTCACTGAGACAATACACTTTTTAGAAATTGCTGGCTCCTTCCTCTGTCTCTGCAGGCAGCTGTGAGCTGGGTGGGCTGATCTTGGGTAGATTACCTTCCATGTTGGGTGATCAGTTAGAGCAGGTTGACTTAGAATTGTCTTAGCTGGGGCAATTGGCTTCCTGCATATTTTCATCTTCCATCAGGCTTTCACATGTCAATGGTAGAATTCCAAGAGTGTAGAAATACACAAGGCCTCTTGATGCTTGTTTTCAGACCCGGCATACTATCAGTTCTGCACTATTCTATTGGCCAAAGCAAAGCCAAATTCAAGGACCAGGGAAATAGTCTCTCCTTTTTGGTGGGAAGAACTTCAAAGTCACATATTCAGAAATATGAAAACAAAGAAAGGCATAATCAGGACCATTTTTATAATCAATCTTCTACACAGCTAAAGTGAACAGCAGTCTATCTTGCATATCCTTATGTGTCCAATAATGGATAAAATACATGTATTACCAAACATGCACATACACACTTAAGTCTGGAAGATTTCTGTGAAGTACACCCAATACTACTCAGTACAGTTACTTTGGTGAAAGGAAGTGGAATATGGGCTAAAAGAGAGAGTTGTTTTTTATTTAACACTGTTTTTACATTATACAAATTTTGCCATACGAATAAACTAAACTTGTAATATTAAAAATGAAAAGATGTTAGAAGAGAAAAATGCACAAAACTGAATGAAAATATAACATAACAAAATCGTTGGGATACAGCTAAGCAGGCCTAAGAAGGAAATTTATAGTATTTAATGCTTACCTTGGTAAAGAGAAAAGCTGTCCAATCAAAATTAAAAGAGCAAATATAGCACAAGTATTCCACATGAATCTATTTAAGGGCCAGGGATGTAGCTTAGTGGCACAGTGCCTGCCAGGCAAGAGCAAGGCCCTGAGTTCAATTCCTAGTACTGGGGAAAAAAAAAAAAAAAGAACATTTAAAATACGAAAGTGTTAATAAAATTATTAATGAAAGCATACAATATGAACTATGACATGAACATAGAAAATATGAAATATGAACATTAAAAAAAGGCTAGGCTGGGTGTGGTAGTGCATAACTGGAATCCCAGCTACTTGGGAGACTGAGGCTAAAAATACTGCAAGTTCAAGGCCACGCTGGGGAAATTAGTGAGACCCTATATGACAATAAAACAGGTTCTTCCAACATGTACACAGGGGTGGGGGTTTGTGGGGTGGGTAGGGATATAGGTAAAAATGAGAATTAACTCATGTCATATACTGGTACAAATTCCCCAATGTTGAGTGGGATTGTGAGCTGTATATAAAATGTACTAATAAAGAATTCAATTAAAAGAAAAAAACCATGTTCTTCCTAGGTTCGGCTTCCCAGTTCTGGAAAAATAAAATATAATAAAGTTGAGATACTGCGTGACAGAATGCAAATACTGAGTTATGGGATCACATGTTCTTTTCAGTTTTCTTCTTGGTGCTGCCAATGTTCTGTATTTTTCCTATAACTGACATTTTTTCCATCAGAATATAGGCACAAAGGACTGTCTTACAAAGCAAGGAGCTAAGCTCCAAGGACCTCAGGACCAGCCTCGGTCCCCACCGTCTCCTACCTCCCCCATCTGCTTCAGAAACTCCCAGGAGATAATTACCGTCTCCATCAGTTTGACTGGGCACCATGTTCAGGCTCAGTTCGCAGTCACTCCCTCCTTCCTCCCTCTTTCCAGCTGCTATGACAGTGACACGATTGGCTCCTGCTCGAGGCTGACCTGGGTCTGCGGTCCGCAGTCACCGCTCAGGGCAGTGAGGTCAGGGGCAGGGCTTGGCCTCGCCGCCCTAAGCCACACTCTCTTCTGTGCTTGGACCGTCCACCAGAAAAAACACCGACATAGTCTCACTCTGCAGGCTACCTGCTGGCAGGAGAGCCTGCCGAGGAGAGATCTGAATGCTAAGTGTTTCATCATAGCTGTGCCCAGTGCATCAAGGGAAAGGTGTGGCCTCCGGGAGGACGGACACCCCGCGAGGGCTGGCTCGGCCTGGAGAGTCAGAGCAGACTTCTGGAGCAGAGGTGTTTAAACTGAACTCAGACAAAATGCTCTTACAAAATGCCTTACCTTTTCCATAGGTATTTAGTGTTCGAAGGTTCCTTTTTGGTTGGACTTTATCCCACATCTCAGAAATTTGAGTGTTATATTTTTATTTTTGTTTCCTTTTTTGGAGATCTGTTTACTTTTATATCGAGTTATCACCACCTGTGCTGGGCACAGAAAGTCCTGCATCCTGGACAACTGCCAGTGAGTGCTCTTTCCAGTCCCACAGTGCAGCTGGGGAGGGGGCAGTGTGGGCGGGAAGTCTCCTTTAGGGCCTCAGACTTGCTGTTCACTAGTTCTGTGACCTGGGCTGAAGGACTTGCGTCTCTGAGTTCCTATTTTCCTCATCCCCAGGACCCCTTCATTTTTTTTTTTTTTTTGAGTCAAGTTCTTGCTAAGTTGCTAAATTGACAAAGCTGGCCTCAAACTTGTGATCCTCCACACTGCCTTTTCCTAATCTTCAGAACATAAAGCACATCAAAGCTGAGCAGCTATTAAACTTGTACGTGTCCTTCCCCTCCACTGCCATTCTGGATGGTGGTGGCAGCTCCTAGTGACCCTTCCAGGGACCCCAACAACCCGAACACCAGAATCTGTAAACTTCTCATTTAGGTGACTTCTGATATCTCTTCCAAATACAAAGTTAGTGGTAAATCAGAGTAAAATTGAGACAGAAACCACCATCATGAAACAAAAAAGTCTAAGACAGGGCTGAGGATTTATCTCAGTGGCACTGCATCTACCATGCAAGCACAAAGGCCCAAGTTCAAACGCCAGTATCTTTTAGAGGTGCGTTTTTATACATGACCCTGGTCCACCAATCCGAGACACCACCTGAGCAGTGGGAAGCCTAGGTAAGCGTTGCAGCCAGGGGTCGCGTGTGGACAGGAAGAATTCTCTCTTATTTGGGGATGAGTCAGCTTTTTTTCCCTACCCAGACCTTTAGCTGATTGGCGGAGGCCCATCCTTATTAGGGAGGATAAACTGCCTTAGTCTAAGGACTTAAGCGTTATTCTCATCTAAAAACACCCTCAGAGAAACACCCAGTGTTTGATATTGTGGGAGCTCTCTGGCTCAGTCCAGTTGACATGTAAAATTAACTGCCCTAGACAGTGACCCTAATAGCTTTTAGGGTTTTTCAGGAGAACAGGAAGGAGAGTCTCACTGGAGCTACTGACAGGGCCTCACGGTGTGGGGCCTAACTCGCAGGCCACACAGAAGCCTTCCTGTCAGCAGTAGCCCTCATGGCTAAGGACAGGCGAGATCCCGACAGTTTACTTTTCTGCAGAGTGTGTGTCAGACTGACAAAGTTTGAGAATCTCAGTTTGCGAGAGAAATAGGCAAATTCTTTTCCAGAGTGAACTCTCAGACCAGTTTCCTTTCTTTAGTCCAGTGTGGGAAGATTAGAAATATTTTCTCTCCTCACCAATCTGACATCCCGACCAAGCTTCATAACAGACCTATTTATTGTGCAGCACCATCCCGGACCACTGATGCTATTAACAGCCATTTGCCCTATTGTGCTACATTTCCACTCGGGACTCGGGTCATTCGCGTGCCAACCTCTCTGAATGAGACAGCTGGTGTTGATGTCATCTTAAAATACCAGTGTGCTAACATATTTCCTCACTTTCAGTATAAACTTTAGACACAGCGCATCAGAGGCCTTCGAAAAGGATGAGGCTTTCATCTCACTGGGCTTTTCAGAACAGCTCATTGTCACTTTTTTAGCAGTTTCCAGGAAAACTGTTTTCTGAACCTCCTCAAATTAACCAACATTCCAACAATATATTTGTGGTTGTAGATGTTGTCATATGTACGTCCTCGTTTTCAGTTAGTGAAAAGAAATAAAAACAACTTCCCCAGAAAAATTTGCCAAATTTCACAAACTTGTTCAATGATTTGGTTGAATTAAGTAGAAAAATCTTCTTTTAGCATGAAAAACAGCCCATTTCACAGATTACACTGTTCTCTGTGGAACTTTTCTCCCTTGAGAACAAATAAACTTAATTAGGTATGAGCTTTTAAAGCTCTGCTTGAAATTTTAAAGCTTTTTTTTTTTTTTTTTTTTTTTTTGCTACACACATACAACTTTAATTCTCTAAAATGGAACTGACAGATTTTGAAACTTCAAGCTATAAACCCATGGCCTGTTTCTTACACACAATGGCAGAACTACTTTTGAAGTGCTCCACGCATTTTTTTTTTCTTTTTTTGAGACAGGGTCTCGCTTTGTAGTTTGGGCTGGCCCTGAGCTCACAATGTAGCCCAGGCAAGCCTCGAACTCAGCAATCCTCCTGCCTCTGCCTCCCGAGTGCTGGGATTACAAGCGTGAGCCACCACGCCCGGCACTGTGGTATGTGGTACTGATTGCTGGTGGGCGTGAGTCACCACACCCAGCATTGTATGTGGTTACCAGAGATCACTCAGGACCTTGCGCTTGCGAGGCAGGTGCTGGAACCACTGAGCTAAATCTCTGGCCTTGTTTTTGTTTTTTTGAGACAGGATCTCGCTTTGTAGTTCAGGCTGGCCCTGAGTTTACTATGTAGCCCAGGGAAGCCTCAAACTTAGCAATCCTCCTGACTCTGCCTCCCGAGTGCTGAGATTACAGGCATCGCCACGCCTGGTAGTGTTGTATGTGGTTATGAGGGATCAAACCAGGGACCTTGCACTTGTCAAGCAGGCTCCGAACCCACTGAGCTAAATCTCAGCCTGCTGTTCCAAAGATTACATGAGAAGTGAACACGAGGCAGCTAACGTACATGCTAGGTTACTCTGGCTGTCTTCATTTGTGTCCTCCGCAGACTCCCCAGGCTCAACTGCTCCAGCTCTGGGGCCTCTCAGTGCTCACCCCCTCACCACTCCCTCCCTCTGCTAGTTTCCAGGACTGGGCCATGACCCTTAGTCTCTCCACTTTGGGATAAATTTCTTTTCTGCTGTGAAGATAGAAAGGCCACTAATGCCCCTCTGCTCTGTTTTGTTTTCAACCCGTGCTCAGTAGAGCTTTGGGGGATGATCCTGACCAGACCACGCCCCAGCCGAACTCACAGAAGAGAACTTTCTTCTTCTGTTGTCTGACATTAACAGAACTCCTGCGACATTCTTTCCTAAACGGAAGCATTTGATTTTGCTGGATACTTTCTTTGTTCTCAAGAGAACCAAACGTGTTGTTTTCATTCTTGGTTTAAAAAGAGCCAACTCATCCTTGGCACCGTGCCACGTCCCCAGCATGGAAGCTGCAGGTGACGTTCTGCCTGAGAACCAGGCTTTCTAGATGCTGAAACTGTCATGTGTCCTTTACAGGAGCTCTGTGCGTTTCAAATACAGAAAGATGCTATTACGGTAAATGCCACGCGGGATACTTTACAGGCTTTATCGGATGTATGGCCGCCTTTTCATCACTGCTGAATTTAACTTTTGTTATCTTTGGCTCCTGCAAGGACAGCTCTGACCACATGCACCTGTTCGACATTCTTGGCTTCTCAGGGGGTCTTCTCTCCTCAAAAGTTGGACAACTCCGGCTTCCTAGACCTTAGTGCCCTCTTATCGGTTGATGAGGGCAGTTGGAAAAACTGACTTCTAAGCTCTAGGACTAAAATTTTATAAGTCTAAAATCATTCTCTCCTAGCTACACGAAGATGAATATTTATAAGAATGGCTGGCATTTTTATATGAAGGAAATTGTGTAGAAAAATGTGCTCCAGGCTCACATAAAACAAGGAGCAACTCAGTATCTGTTAGTTTTTCTACCATATATTATTTTTTGCCACTTGTATCTCTCTAACAACTTCACTTCGCCCGTTCTTGTCACTGGCTGCTTGGAAGAAACCCATCCTTCCTCTTCAACACCCTGTAGACATCTTTGAAGATTTACTGACGTTAATATTCCCTTGGCCAATTACAAAGTAGCTAGTATTGCCTCCCTCCATTATTTATCCTTTCCACTTGCTTGGTTTTATTTTTGTTTTCACAGCCCTCCAGGACCTCTCCTTGAACAGATTGCTTTTATTATCACACTCTCAATACGGTTCTAAGCCAAACTGTCCGCTGTCACCGCTTTCCCATCTTATATTTAGTAGTGGGAGTTTTAATTACAAACACCCCAACTGTTGCTTCAGTATTTGCCCCTTTTCTGCGACAGCTTATTTCAAAAGAATGAGCTCCTCACAGCTGGATGATTGCTTCTGCGCCGATCAAGGGCCTCGCTCTTCCTGTTGTCCGGCCTTCTCCACCTTCCACCCCTCGCCACGCTCTGCCCCGCCAGCCAATCGGGAAGCTTCTCTGTGTCTGGCCTGCCAATGGGAAAGCCTCCTCCTTCCCACCCTTAGGGAGCCACAGGGCGGGGGGTGGGACAGCTTCTTCCATAAAAGAAAACACAGAAGCTTTGGGTTTCTGCTCAAGGAGAAGCTGTAGGAGGAGAGTATAGCACCGAGGAAACTCCACCTTCTGTTTGGTGAAGGCATAGAAGAAAATCCTTCTTATAACTGTTAGACAACACAAAATTAATTACTAGAGAGAAGGAAGGGAACATCAGAGAAGGCTTAAAGCCCTCCAAATTCAGAGAACACTTGAAATTCTCTCCACTTGGAAGAGTCTGGTTGCCATTACCCAGAGGGACATGTGACTCTCTAATACTCTGGCCTAACCATGGACCTAAACTGCTTCCTCTAAATTATTTCTAAAATTTATTCTAAACAGCTAAGACAGGCTGGGATTTTCCATTAGACTTTCTTAAACACTAAGGAATAATACAAAGAGACTGCACATATATACACACACAGAGACACACAAACACACACGCAAAAATAGCTTTCAAGCCAAGAGTACAAAGTGCAGTGTGTTTCTCCTGGCTGTTTTGTAAACCTGGCCCTTGTCCTATTGGAAGTGGTCACTCTTTTTTTTTTTTTTTTTTTTTTTTTTTTGAGACAGGGTCTCGCTTTGTAGTTCAGGCTGGCCCTCAGCCCACTATGTAGCCCAGGCAAGCCTGGAACTCAGCAATCCTCCTGCCTCGGCTTCCTGAGTGCTGGGATTACAGGCGTGAGCCACCATGCCCGGCACTGTGGTATGTGGTATTGATTGCTGGTGGGTGTGAGTCACCACGCCCACCACTGTATGTGGTTACCAGGGATCGAACTCAGGACCTTGTGCTTGCAAGGCAGGTGCGGGAGCCACTGAGCTAAATCTCCGGCCCTGGAAGTGGTCATTCTTTATGCTCCTTGCCTGGCTGTCTTTTTCCCAGCTTCACTGCTTCTCTTCTTCCAGATAAGGCAGCCTTGAGAAGCTGGCAGGCTTCATTCTGGGTCACTAATCCAGCAACTGTCACTAATTCAGCCAAGAAGCAGCCCGCTCATTTCTGGGCTAGCTTAAGCAGTCAAGGTGCAGTCTGACGCCGCCCAGAGCACACCAAGATTCCTCTGGGTGTGTTCACTGCTCGGGGAAGGAGACCATGAGCTATCAGCGCCCCTGCAGAATTGTAAGTGAGGACATGCTCAGAAAGTATTATCGAATTCAGAGTGAGAGGTCAGGAAGAACTTCAAGAGTCCGTCATGTCTGAGATGAGATGTGAAAGATGAGTGTGATTAGTGGGATTTTAAAGAAGAAGGTCATGGCAGGCTGCACGGTCTGCATATGCAAAAGCGCAGATGCATAAATTGCCATCACCCTTCGGGGAGCCTCAACTTGCCCTGTCTGCTTGGTGCAAAGGCTGTGGAGAAGCATCTCGGGAGAAGGCCGGAGGGTCAGAGGACAGGAGCAGGAAAGGGTATGCACCCCGAGTGGAAGAGTGGAGACTGCATCCTGACAGGGTGGGGAGCCAGAGAAGAATTTTAAGTAGGGATTGACATGATCAGGTTTGTGATTTCAAAAACTCTGTCAGCAATGCTTTTACAAGAAGAAAAAGAAAGGGGAGAAAAGGCAGGATTCACTCTGGGATCTGTCACAATAATCCGGGTAGAAGGTGATAAGAGGGTAAACTAAGGTTGATGCCATAGAGTGTTATGACTATTCATATACAGCAGATAGTCACATATTTTATATAGTAGGAAAAGGAAAAGCAAGGACAGGTCTGTGACATTTCCAAACATTGCAGCTGACACCTCAACTGAATACTTACACAACATTATGTTGCTTTATGTGCTCCCAATGTTTAATTTAAAGAAAAGCTTACTACTATTGCCAGGGACAGTTTTAAGTCCTGGGGATATAGTAGTAGAGAAAGGAGGGGGAAAAAAGCAGAGCTCTCTCTTTGTGGTATGTGTTAGTTAGCTTTCCATTGCTATGACAAAATACCTAAGAAAAACAATTTAAAAGTGGAAAAATTTGATTTTGGCTTAAAGTTTCAGTCCATGGTCAGCCATTGCTTTGGGGCCTGTGGCAAGGCAGAAACATCATGGTGGAAGGACAGGGTAAAGGAAAGTTCCTCTCCTAACAGCAGCCAAGAAGGGGCTCGGAACAAAACATACCTTCGAAACCGTGTCACCAGTGACCCTTCCATCAGTGAGGCTCCATCTCCCTATTATCCCATTGAGTTTTGAAGTTATCAATGAATTAATCCCTTGCTGCGTTAATGACTACACCTCTCTCAACATGTGAGCCGTGGAGGATCTTCCTATCATATCTAAACCATAGCATGTACCACATAGGAAAATGCCAAGTAACAGGAAAGAAACACAAAGCAAAGAAAGGCAATAGAAGCACCAAAATTAGAGAGAGTTTCAAATTTTAATACAGCCCAGGAAAGGCCTCATTGAAGTGACCAAGAAGCTGTGGTTCCAGCGCCTGCCTAGCAAGTGCCAGGTCTCTGGTTTGATCCCAGTAGCCACAAACAACAATACCAGGTGTGGTGACTCACGCCCACCAGCAATCAGTACCATATACCACAGTGCTGGCTGTGGTGGCTCACGCCTGTTATCCCAGCACTCGGGAGGCAGAGGCAGGAGGATTGCTGAGTTCGAGGCTTGCCTGGGCTATATAGTGAGCTCAGGGCCAGCCTGAACTACAAAGTGAGAGCCTGACACAGAAAGAAGGAAAGAAAGAGAGAAAGAAAGAAAGAAAGAAAGAAAGAAAGAAAGAAAGAAAGAAAGAAAGAAAGAAAGAAAGAAAGAAAGAAAGAAAGAAAGAAAGAAAGAAAGAAAGAAAGAAAGAAAGAAAGAGAAAGAAAGAAAGAAAGAAAGAAAGAAAGAAAGAAAGAAAGAAAGAAAGAAAGAGAGAAAGAGAGAAAGAGAGAGAGAGAAAGAAGAAAGTAAAAATCATTGAAAAACAGGCTACCATAAAAGTCCAAGAAAAGAGACTGCTGTCTGGAGTGCAAATGAAGAAAAATACCTCACTCGTGAGAACAATCCAGATATCACGGGGCATGTGGGGGACACGGCAGGCCAGAACAGTGACTGAGAAACAGTCGCGGACACGCGCACCAGCGACAGCCACTGACATCCTCTGAGAGGTCAGTCTTAGCAGAATGAAGAGACAAAGCCCATTTGGAATGGATGAGAGAGAAACGGAAAACTGGAGACACTGCACAGAACCACTGAGTCTTAGTTAAAAGAAAAGAGAAAAATGTAGGGATGTAGGATGATGGGATTAATGAGTCTTTTGAACATATAAGCAAAGCAGCCCTTGTGCCTGCTGATGGGAATGATTCAGCAGATGGCACGCTGAGGCTGCTGGGAATGGCGGGTGCAGTGTTATCAGGGGAGGGGTGGGATCTGGGGTACACATGCAGGGGACGGGCTCAGTGGAGACAGCAGGAGCTGCTGTGATTCGCACAGGGAAGAAAGAGTAAGGGGCGATGTGAGGGGGCTGGGGAGGCATGGCGGAAGAAGCCAGCGGTAGTTCTCTTCCGATTGATGTGATTTCCTAGTCAGAGTGAAAGCGAGCTCGTGAGCAAAGATGGAATTGGAACTATTGGGAATGTGGGGAGAGGAAAGAGCATTTGAAATGTTTATGGAAAGTTGTACTTTTCAAAGATGTGCAGAACACCTACCCCTCCACACGGTCTTCTCACAGCCTGATGTGATCCCTCCGTTATGAGGTGGAGGCCTGTGCTCCTCCTTCCTGAGTGTGAGGTGCTGTGTCATTCTCTCAAACACTAGGATGCTGCAGAAGTGACATCACATGTTTTCCCAAGGCGAGGTCATAAAAGATGGTAAAACTTCTATGACTTTTCCCTCCTCCTTTCAAAATACGCTTTGGAGCCTTGAGTCCCCTGAACTTGACATGCTGGAAAGAACACATGGATTGGGGCC
>PVIC010014369.1:0-36724 GCA_004025085.1 Thryonomys swinderianus | reverse complement strand
GTTGAATCTCAAAGATACACACATAAAGGGCCGGAAATTTAGCTCAGTGGTTCCAGCAAGGTCCTGAGTTCGATCCTGAAAACCAAGTACAACAATGCTGGGCGTGGTGACTCACATCCACCAGCAATCAGCACCACCTACCACAGTGCTGGAGGCGGTGGCTCACACCTGTCATCCCAGCACTCGGGAGGCAGAGGCAGGAGGATTGCTGAGTTCGAGGCTTGCCTGGGCTACATAGTGAGCTCAGGGCCAGCCTGAACTACAAAGTGAGACTCTGTCTAAAAAAAAAAAAAAGATACATAAAGAATGAACAATATTATCTACCCCGGAAACTCTCTTGTCTTCTACCATGTCTTATGACAACAGGGGCAGACTATGAAGAGGTAGCCCTAGAAAGGTGAAGGTGTTTTCTTTAAAGCTTTATAACTTTAGAAATTCACATGAGCCAACATTGTACTGTTTAGACAAAATATATGGACAAAATTTGGTCATAAAGTCATTGTTTGCAGCCTTTATTATACTGTATGTGTGCACATGCACATGTGTATGCAGGGAAGCACCCTCGGCCTCGTGTGTAGTAAGCTTGCTGTCTCCTGTAGCACTACATTCCAGCCCCTTGATCGTCACTATAAATAATAAATGGAAATGGGTGAGAAGGCAGGTGATAGACTCGTAATCGTGGCAGATTAGAGGAAGAACTTCTTTCTTCAGTTACCAGGTAAACCTATGGGTTTAAGACGGTTTCATACCCTACAGTGTTTTAAATTAGAAAAATAATTTCAAACACATTTTGTGTAAATCCTGGTTAACCCATAGAAACACTGGGACTCTTCTTCAGTCATCTGCTTCCCACACTAACGTTCTACCTGGTGTGATCATTTTGGGTCACCAACTTTGCCAAGTCCCCCAGAGTTTTTCCTGGGCTTTATTTTTTATTTTACTTTATTTTTTCTCCTGGTTTTCTTTCCTCTACTCTGCCCATTACCATTTCATATTCCCTGGTTTTGGTCTAATACCTTTTTATTATTTTTAAAGCTACAGTAACTTTTCTTGTTGATTTTAACTAGCTACATAACTTCAAATACCACTTCAACACTATTGATCCTTTTAAATTTGTTCCTGGCCTTCACCTTTCCCTGAACATGCAGAGGCTTAGGTGTAATTTCTTTTTCTTTCTTTCCTTCCTTCCTTCTCTCTCCCTCTCTCTGTCTCTCTGTCTCTCTGTCTCTCTCTCTCTCCAGCACTGAGAATTGAACTTGGGCCCTTGTGCTTTCAAGATATATGCGGTACCATGTGAACTAAATCCTCAGGCCAAGATACAACTTCTTCCTTACCATTTCCATGCAGGTGTTCAAAAAGCGCCAGAAACTTGCTGTTCCTAAGTTCAACTCTTTTTCCCATCCACAAACTCATACTTTTTTCTCTTCCATTCTTTCCATCTCTACAAGGACATTACCATTTACTTAACTGCCCAAATCTAGAGCCTACGAAAGTCTTCTCAGTTCTTCTAGTCACAGCCTCATCTGACACTGTTTATCTTAGTCATTGTGTTTCTGAGTAATACCTCACACTGACCCCCTCTCTCTTTTTGCGGGCTGCTACTCTGGGTTAAGTGACCACGCTTTGCATCCTGGCCCCGGAGTCTTTTCTCCGCCTTCCTTCCTGCCTTACCTCTCCATTCTGGTCTAGTTTTCTAGCCTAAAATCCATTCTCCTCCTTCCTTGTTAGCAGAGCCAGAATTTAGTTTGAGACCGAAATACTTTGAATTCACGTTTCTAAGACTCTCTTAATGCCTTCCTTCATCAGTGAGACCTCTGATGGCTGAAATGGTAATTTTTGAACATCAGAAGATCATTTTCTCGTTCTCTTGTGCAATGCACAATGTCACAGTTGCGAACATAAGCTTCTTTTAAGTTTAATTTACCGGGTCAACATTTTCTTCATCCCTTCTACAAACCAGACAGTCAGAGACACAACAAATTAAACCCTGACTTGTAGCAGTTGCTGATATGTGTACTGCAAATAGTCCCAGAAGAGATCATTTCAATCCATCTATGTGAGAGAGCGGAATATGCAGTCACACACTGTTCTGGAGAATTTACACAGTGTCTGGATATACCTGGTACAGAAACATAACTTCAGAAGCATGATTAATAATAAAATGAGGTGAAATAATTAGGAAATGTTCCTGAAGACTTGAAAATTCCTGAAGATTACAAATTCCAAGAAAGAAGGGAAATGTATTAGACAGGATGAATGTCAGAAGGAGGAGCAGAGGGAAGTCAAAGGAGTGAAATAGGGAGAAAATTAAAAAAGAGGGTTTTTTTTTGAGACCGGTTCTCACTTTGTAGTTCAGGCTGGCCCTGAGCTCACTATGTAGCCCAGGCAAACCTCAAACTCAGCAATCCTCCTGCCTCTGCCTCCCGAGTGCTGGGATGACAGGCGTGAGCCACCACGCCTGGCACTGTGGTATGTGGTATTGATTGCTGGTGGGCGTGAGTCTCCACCCCCAACATTGTATGTGGTTTCTGGGGATTGAAATCAGGACCTTGTGCTTGCGAGGCAGGCACCGGAACCACTGAGCTAACCCTCCAGCCCAGAGGTTTTTGTTTTTGAGACAGGGTCTCGCTTTGTAGTTCAGGCTGGCCCTGAGCTCACTATGTAGCCCAGGCAAGCCTCGAACTCAGCAATCCTCCTGTCTGCCTCCTGAGTGCTGGGTTTATAGGCATGAGCCACCATGCCTGGTGCTGTGGTTGTGGTATTGATTGCTGGTGGGTGTGAGTCACCACGCCCAGCATGTGGTTACTGGGATCGAACTCAGGGCCTTGAGCTTGCAAGGCAGGGGCTGGAACCACTGAACTAAATCTTTGGCCCAAAGAGTTTTTAATTATATCATTAAGAAAACACTTCAGGGGGTGGGACTCTGTAAGAATCCTTGTTACTAATTCCTAGATTTATGGCTTTGTGAACAGAGAAGACCACCGGAGCACCAATTCATTGTGACACGCCTGGGCTTCTCTTTGTTTAAATACCTTTCTGTAACTTTTAATGGAATAAAATACAAAGACAGATTTGCACACATGGACAAAGATTTCAAGTCCTTGCAGGTGTGGCTCCTGCTCGTGCCCAGGCCCCTCCTGACCAGCACCCTCTATTTCCGTGTCCTGCTGGGAAGTACCTATTTGAGACACTCATCTTCCCTGCCGCTCTGCTCTTGTCCAGTTCGGCTCAGGCCTGGTTCTGAGCTCTCTCCCAGGATGTTGAGGTGTACGCCCTGCTCGTCCATCCGAGCAGATTCCTTACTCCAGCTCTAGCCTCTCTTCTTCCTTTATTCTTTTTGCAGAAATGTAGCAATCGTCAGTTCTCAAAAGGCATTTATAAATCTGTGATGTTTACTGACTTGAATTTGTGATTCATCCTTGTGTCCACACACACACACACACACACACACACACACACACACACACACACATATGCACAGAGTACAAAAATCTATGCCAGGGCCTCAACTTCCAGAAAGTAGATGTCCTTTTCTCGTTACAACTAAAGATTCTAGACACAGTGCAGGGTTCTGATAGGTACAAATAAAGCACAGGCAATAAGAAGGCAGGTGGGTTTCTCAAGTCTTACCTTCTCTCTCCATATGTCACATCCCAAATAGGTACTGGAAAACCTGGACACCTGAAAAAGCCAATGGGCACAGATTTCTCACTCTCTCTCTCTCTAAAAAAAAAAGCTTAGGAAAAATACGCTCCCTTAAGCAAAAGGAGCATATAGGACAAGCTTACAAGGCAGAAAACCCTCTGCAAGTGACCAGTTAAATGCTACTGGACACCACAGGAAAAATGGTGGCCTCCAAAGACGGGCATCTTCCCCCAGGCCTCCCGCCCAGTAGATAAAATTGTTAATATACTTAATGATCTTACTTTCTCTGCTTCCTTAAACCGTGTTCAAAACTTGTTGAATTTATTCCTTTTTGCATGCCACAGGGGCACTTCTGCTGTGGGTGTGGCAGTATTTCTAAAAATGATTTACTAAGGAATCTCTTTGGCTGGGTCATTTTGAAGAGAGTGTGAGGACATAGAAGCAATAGATTTACGTACATTATATGTGCATATGCAGGTGGATCTAAAGGACAGTTTTTGAGAGGTATATTGGTTTTTGTATGTAAAAATTTGATACATACCATCTTCAAAACTCCACAACAAAATTTCCCCAAATGACCCAGCCTCAACAGTGTTTGAAAAAGCCTGGTCTTACTGTATTCTCAACAGTAAATTTGTATTACTAGACCTAGATCTTTGCAAATCCAATAGGTGAAAATTGTAACTCACTGTAGTTTTTGACATTTACCTTATTTTTAAAGTTCAGAAAGTCATGTGTTTAAAGCTATCTGCAGATTTCCCTAGGTGTTCCTTTTAGTCAAATGGTTGAGATTCTATTATAGTATACACACCTATTATATGCTATTATAACAACAAATAATATGTTCAAATTATATGCTGAAGGTGATCTTGTATCTTTTGATTTCATGCAATACATTATATCCTATAGAATGTTACTTTTAGGGTTTAAACAATTTGGAAAAAAATTTTATTTTTGAGACAGGGTCTCGCTTTGCAGTTCAGGCTGGCCCTGAGCTCACTATGGTGCCCAGGCAAGCCTCGAACTCAGCAATCCTCCTGTCTCTGCCTCCCAAGTGCTGGGATGACAGGCGTGAGCCACCACGCCTGGCACTGTGGTATGTGGTGCTGATTGCTGGTGGGTGTGAATCACCACGCCCAGCATTGTTGTATGTGTTTACCGGGATCGAACCCAGGACCTTGTGATTGTGAGGCAGGCGCCGGAAGCTCTGAGCTAAATCTCCAGCCCCGGTCTTAAACATTTTTGAGAGTTTCTTTTCTCTGTTAGTCACCAGCTCCAACATTCTGTTCTGAGGAAGAAACACACTTTCTTCTTTTAAATTTACTCTTTGTTTAATAGTCTAAGTTTTCCTTGGTTCTCTGCACCCTCTTTGCCCCTTTCCCGTTCTCATTTTCCCTCCCTTTTTCTCCCCCTTTCTCTCTTTCCACTTATATCTAAGCTGTTGCCACAGCAATCACTTTTTATAATTAGATTCCCCAATTTGGGGAGAAAAGAGAAGAATTTTTCAGGAACATTATGGTTTATTAAACTAAAAGAACCATTGTTTCTCTCTTGCTCTTGATGTTGTCTTGATGTTGTATGTAGGTGGGAGCTAAAAATAGCTCTATTAATATTCTCCTCTATATTGTATTCACTAGCATGTTTAGTGCCTCATTACTAATGAGAATTCATCAAAAAATAATGTAAAATTCCTTGTTTCTGATGGTTGTAATAAGAGCAGCATTTCAGTTCAAAGACATTTTATGAATCTAAAAATATGAATATCTAAATGCAACCTTCTTGATTATAAGAAACATAAAGCCAGACAAAGAGAGGAGATGAAATTTTTTTTTCTTTAGCCAAAGCTCATAGAAGCACCTTTCAGTTCCACTGCTGGCTACTAACTATTCTGATTTGAAGAGCAGCACTGAGATTAATAAGTCATTTTCAGTTTCTTGCCAGAGCTTCGTAGGAAAGAAAGCATATAGTTGGGTGACTGTGGATACCCACAATGTACTGTACATTTCAGAAAGATAGAAGAAAGGAGTTTGAATGGTTTCATTATAAAAATAGTAAATGTTTAAGGAGATAGATACATTTGATCTGATTTAAACATTACATTTTCTTGTACTGAAATATCACATGACGCCCCACAAATATGTACATTTTAATGTCTCCGTGTATCAAATAAAAAAATAAAGCAAATTTAAATAACTCAAAAGGCCAGATGGTTTCATTGTTAAGTAGTCAACAGCTTCTTGGTACCGATTTATAGTTTCTACTTTGTTTTTGTTGTTTTTTTCATCATACTCTGGTCCTGAGTTTTTGCTCATTCTAGTCAGTAGTACTAGAGTCTACCTCCATTTCTGATTGGAAGCCAGAAGGATTTATCATTCTAGACTTCAAAGTGACCAGCTCTAATGTTACCCTTAGTTCGGGGTAGAAGAGGCCCCTGCCAATGGTGCTGGGCTTTGGAACCCACTCTGGTCTTTAGCTACACCCTGCCACTTGAGGTGAGGAGTCTCTGGGCTATAAGGAGGCGCTCTCACTAAAACCCCACGTTCATCCTTTTTTGCCTCCGAACACCTGGAACCCCAGAATTCTCTGCCCAAATGGCTCTGAACCACTTCTAGCTTTTTGTGCATACACTCCATACCATAGGAGAGAATGCTCCTGTCAGTTTTTCTGTTCCTGGGACAGAATACCTGACACACAGAACTTCAGGGGGAAAAGGTTTGATTTGGGCTTACAGTCATAGAGCTCTCAATCCATGGTTGCTGATGAGAGAGAGACAGAGAGAGAAAGAGAGACAGAGACAGAGAGACAGAGGACAAGAGAGAGCTAGAGAGGGGGCCTGGGCTGAGGACAAAATACACTCTCCAAAGACACGCCCACATCGGGACCTACTGCCTCCCCCTGGGCCCCACTGTCTAGGAAGCCTAGCTAAGAACTCGGTGGGTGGGCGCCCTGGGAATCCACCTCTAAGAAGTCCTCCATAGCTCAGTCTCTGGGGACATCTGGTATTTGGGCCCTCACAACCCATCAGCCCAGGAGTGACTGAGGGTGAGGATGAGCTTCTATTTGCAGAAAGGAGCGCATGCCCAGGCAGTACTGCAGGGTGCTCCCCATGTGGGGGAGGGAGGGGAGGTAGGGTTGTTTTGGGTCTCGCCACCTCACCAGGATTCAGCGTGGGCCCCCAGAGAGCCTGAGAAGTCTAATTTCAAAGCTGGACTGCATGGCATTCGAAGCAGTGTTTATTAAAGGCACATAGAGTATGTTTTCCCTAATGATTTCCTGGCTTGATTTATAATTTTTACATTTTTTTGTGTGCATTTTGGTCCCCATCTGCTATAACCCTTGTAAATGACAGAGAAACACCTGTTGACAGGCTTCCTTATATCTTGATTCAAGATTATTGTTTTCTGGGAACTCTTGTGTGTGTGGGTGTGCGTGGTAATTTTCAGCAACTTTGATCCATTTTAAGGGTGGTTAGACATTAGCCCATTAAGCCTTGACAGTAACACTGTGAAATAAATGCAATTCCCAGTCCAGGGGGGAGGAAAGTCCCACAGCAGCAGGCCCAGTTTCCTTCCCAGACGATGCTGTGAGGAACAGGAAGCTCTCTCGTCACCTCTGGCCATTTATCCTTCATGTCCGCTGCTGAATTTTTTTTTTTTTTTTTTTTGAGACAGGGTCCTGCTTTTGTAGTTCAGGCTGGCCCTGAGCTCACTGTGTGGCCCAGGCAAGCCTCGAACTCAGCAATCCTCCTGCCTCTCCCTCCCGAGTGCTGGGATGACAGGCGTGAGCCACCACGCCTGGCACTGTGGTGTGTGGTATTGATGGCTGGTGGGCGTGAGTCACCACGCCCAGCATTGTATGTGGTTACTGGGGATCGAACTCAGGACTTTGCGCTTGTGAGCTAACTCTCTGGCCGGAAAAAAACATGTTTCTTCCAATCGTGGATGCCTCTCCTGTTTCTTTGTTTTTTTTTTTTCCTTTTCTTGAAGTCAAATTTCTTAAAAGATAAATTTATTTTCACCATACAATTAGTCTTGAGGCCTTAAGAATACAAACCAGGGATGGAGAAACTTTCAGAACTTGACACTAAATGACTTGTACCTGTGTACCATCCAGCTGGCCGCCGTGCAGATCAAGGCAGAGAACTCCTCCAACCACCACACAGCTCCTCTGTGCTCCTTTTCAGCTATCCCACCACCACGAATGTGCTCTGTGTCTGTCTGCCCGAATCTGATTTCTGTCAACCTCGATTGTCATTGGACGTTCCATACCTGGAGTCATGTACTACACAGGCATTTGTGTGTTGGTTTCATCTGATTTATTTAAGGCAAAATAATATCACAAGCTACAACTAAGCCATAGTTCTATTTTATTTATTTATTTATTTATTTTACTATATTGAGATGTGTTCTTTCATTTATTTGGGTTGGTTCCAGGTTGGAGTTACAGTAAAGCTGGAGTGATCAGTTTTGTAAAAGGTTTTATTTGAAGTCGTAGCATTCTCTTAGGTACCTAACAGTGAAATCCCTGGCATAACGTAAGTGAATTATTATTGTTAGTTTACAAACTAGCATGTAATTTTATACTCAGTACTAGTACTCAGACTAAGAGTACTAGAGATTTGATCTACATTCTGGGTACCACCTGATACTGTTAGTCTTTAAAACTATTTATTTTTAGTCATTTTGGTGCATTAATTTTGGCTTTAATTTGTATTTTTCTGTTAACTAATGATCTTATATATGTTGTGAATTTTGGCTTGCAGTCTTTTTGCCATTTCACATGTCTGTGGTTTGCCATTTCACATATCTAATGGTGCTTTTGATGAGCAGAAATTGGAAATTTTAATGTGTAATTTATCTGCCTTTAATTTTGTGATTAGTGCTTTGTAAGTCTTAAGAACCCCGGTCTGCCCCCCAGAGTTATGAAGAGGTTCTACCTTTTTACATGCTTCACAGTTTTTTTCCATTGATCAGTCTGTGATCCATTTAGTAATGACAATATTAAAGACAGGAATGCACAAGAAAGATTTTGTAGGATAATGACTTTTGTTTTGGTATATCATGTTCTATGGAAATTGGAGTGCATAACCACATGGAGAAATGTAGGTTTAGAGAGTAAGGATGGCTAGTACAAGAGATAACATATCTGAAGACTTTTGGAGTCATTAGCATATATGGGAAATTTAAGACGTGAGAGTATCCAGGGATAATATGAAATTATTAAGGATGGTAATCCTGAAAAGGAAACATAAACATTTAGTGAATGGGTTAAAAAGCCATAAAAGGCAACTGGGGAGTTAAGGAATAAGTGGTTGATGTGCAGATGTGGCCCTGGGGATAAGTGGGCTGGGAACTGAAAAGGAGCAATTGAATTCAGTGGGTAAGAAATCTTCAGTAAGCTAGTAATACCATTTCCAGTAGAGAAGACATGCTACAAGTTGGATTTGCTGTGGGTTGGGAGAAAATATACTACAAGGACATGGGTTCTGTAAATATAATTAGCACTTCATAAAGTTTGAATCTAAAATCTAAATCAGATTGTCATAGCAGCTCAAAGTCTGATAATGTCTTTCCATTGCACTTGAAACAAAATTCACCACTACGCCATGGTCTACTGGGCTCCATATTATTAGGACTCTGCTTATCATTAGGATTTCTTGGGCCATCTTCCCGCTCTCATGGTGCAAACATCTAATTCTTCCTCTTCTTTGAAAGGGCCAATCCTTCTCCTACCCTAGGGGCTTTGCCTCTGCCATTTCTTCCCCTTGCTATACTCTTCCCTCCAGGTCTCTGCACGATTGAAGGGTCTGAAATGGTTCTGAAATGCTCAGATTGGTCCTGGGATCAGAGATAGCACATCCAGTACCTGCAAGTTCACATGGACCCCAGCCTTCCCTCTTGCACCTCAGGTAGCCTTGGGCTGTGTCCAGCCAGTGTTGAGCACAGTGCTAGGAGGTGGTCGGTGGAGGTAGCACAGGACTCCTCTGAGGGGCGAATTTTGCTCTGGAGATCTTCACTAGCCTGAGACTTTGTTACACTTGTGCTGGACTTTGAAGCCTGTCCTACCCAATCCTCTCTTCTTGCTCTGGTCTCTCACATTTCAGGGCTACGCGGTGGTCTGGAGGTTGTCTTGCCTTTGTCTGCTTGCTATGCTTTTATTTTTTGCAGGTGTTTCTTAGTCCCTTTTATGACTAATTCTACCTTGTCACAGAGACCTCAGAAGACCTGAACTGACACAGCTGGCAGTCATTTACTCTTTCAGCCTAAGTGTCACCTTGTCAGCAACCTCCCAGATCTGTAGTGCTCAACTCCTGATTACCTCCCATTTCTTCCCCTTTATTTTCTTTAGAGAATTTGTCATTGTACCTTTGATTTTTAAAAACTTTTTCATATGCTATTTTAAAGCAAATTATAGTTTGAACATTTCACCTTGAAACACTTCAGTTTGCATCTCTAAAAAGCACATTTTCATACATGGACAAAAATATTATTAGATTGCTTGACAAAATTAATAATAATTTCTTTCTATTATTGAATTCCCCATTCATATTCAAATTCTTTCAGTTATCTTCCTAATACCTTCTGTGGCTGCTTTGTCCACACCAGTATTTAAACCAGGACAAGGCATTTTATGTGGTTGTAATATTCCTGAAGTCCCTTTTAATCTAGCTCAGTCTTATTTTTCCTGTATTGACTTGTTAAATGTTTACTACCTGGATTTGTACAACTGTTTCCTTATAGTATCTGCTTGAATGGCTGCTATTACAAAATCAACTAACAATAAATATTGGTGAGGCTGTGGGGAAAAAGGAACCCTTCTCCACTGTTGGTGGGATTGCAGACTTGTGCAACCATTGTGGTTGGTGGAGATTCCTCAGAAAACTAGGACTAGTGGTCCCATTTGACCCTGCTATCCCACTGCTAGGAATATACCCAAAGGAATTTAAAAAATCATATTGGAAAGACAGATGTACCCCCTTATTCATACCAGCTCAGTTTGCGATAGCTCAATCTTGGAAACAACCCAAATGCCCATCAACTGGAGAGTGGATAAGGAAGATGTGTGTGTTTTTAAAAAAAAATAAAATGGAGTATTATTCTGCCATAAAGAATGACAAGATTCATTCATTTATGTGCGAATGGATACACCTTGAGGACACACTAATAAGTGAAATAAATGGATCCAGATATGCAAATACCTGATCTTTTCTTTGATATGAGCACCTGTAGATGTAAATGAGCTCTAGAAAGAATGACAGTTTTTGTAGAATGGGAAATTTCCAAAGGAAATTTGGTGTGGGAATGTAATGAGGGGAATAAATATGATTCTGAAAGAAAATAAAAGAGCATGTATATAGGGGGTGGGGAGGTGTGGGTGGGTAGGGATGTGGGTAAAAATGAGAATTAACTTGTGTCATATACTGGTACAAATTCCCCAATGTTGTGTACAGTTGTGAGATGTATATAAAATGTACCAGTAAAGACTTCAATTAAAAAATCATTTTCACTGCTAGGCTTGGTGGCTCAAATCTGTAATCCCAGCACTTGGGAGTCAGAGGCAGGAGGATTGCCTAGTTCGAGGCTTGACTGAGCTACATAGTGAGCTCAGAGCCAGGCTGGACTACAAAGCGAGACCCTGTCTCAAAACAAAACAAAACAAAACAAAACAAAACAAAACAAAGGAATAAAAATTATTTCCACTGCCAGGCTTGGTGGCTCACGCCTGTAAACCCAGCACTCAGGAGGCAGAAGCAGGAAGGATTGCTGAGTTTGAGGCTTGCCTGTCTAACAAGATGAGCTCAGGGCCAGCCTGAACTATAAGGCGAGATCCTGTCTCAAAAAACATCCTTGTTTTGTTTCTGATCTTAGAGTGAAAGGTTTCAGTTTTTGCCCATTTAGTATGATATTGGATGTTGGTTTCTCATAAGTAGCTTGTATTAGTTTGAGATAGAATCCATCTATTCCGCTTCTCTGTAGGGTTTTGATCATAAATGGGTGTTGGATTTTGTCAAACACTTTCCTTTTTCTGCATCTATTGAGATGACCATGTGGCTTTTGTCCTTGAGTCTGTTAATATAGTGTATTACATTTATTGATTTACATATGTTAAACTGGCCTTGCATCCCTGGGATAAATCCAACTTGATCAGGGTATATGATTTTCTTGATAAATCTCTGTATTGTTTGCCAATATTTTACTGAGGATTTTTGCATTAATGTTCATTAGAGAGATTAGGCTGTAGTTTTCTTATTTGGTTGGGTCTTTCTCTGCTTTTGGAATCAAGGTAATGGTTGCTTTAAGGAATGATTTTGGGAGTACTGCTTCTCTTTTGATTTCATTAAAGAGTTTGAGAAGTACTGGCATTAATTCTTTTTTAAAAGTTTTATAGAAGCCGGGCGTGGTGGCTCACGCCTGTCATCCCAGCACTCTGGAGGCAGAGACAGGCGGATTGCTGAGTTCCAGGCTTGCCTGGGCTACATAGTGAGCTCAGAGCCAGCCTGAACTACAAAGCAAGACCCTGTCTCAAAAAAACAAAAACAAAAATAAAATAAAAGTTTTATAGAATTCAACAGTGAAGCCATCAGGACCAGGGCTTTTCTTTGTTGGTAGTTTTTTAAAATTACATTTCCAATTTCACAGATTGATATTGGGTTGTTTAACATTTTTATATCCTCTTTGTTCAGTTTTGGAAGTTCATATGTGTCTAGGAATCTATCCATTTCTTCTAGATTTTCCATCTTTTTGGAGTACAAATTTTCAAAATACATGTTTATTATCCTTTGGACTTCCACTGGATCTGTGGCGATTTCCCCATTTTCATTCCTAATAGCATGGATTTGAGCCTTTTCCTTCCTTTGTTTGATAAGGTTGGCTAAGGGCCTGTCAATTTTATTTATCCTTTCAAAGAACCAGCTCTTTGATTCATTGATTCTTTGTATCATTTTCTTTGTCTCTATTGCATTAATTTCTGCTCTGATCCTTATAATTTCCTCCCTTATATGAGGTTTGGGTTTGTCTTGCTCCTCTTTTTCTAATAGTTTGAGGTTCATCATTAGCTTGTTTATTTGTTTGCTCTATTTTCTGGAATCAACTGGCAATAAATGCTGGCAAGGTTGTGGCGAGAAAGGAACCTTTCTCCACTGTTGGTGGGATTGTAGATTTGTGCAACCATTGTGGAGATCAGTGCGGAGATTCCTCAGAAAACTAGAATTAGAGGTGCCATTTGACCCTGCTATTCCCCTGCTAGGAATATACTCAAAGGAATTAAAAGAATCATATTGTAATGATGTATGTACACCCATGTTCATAGTAGCTCAGTTTATGATAGGCTAATCTTGGAAACAACCCAGATGCCTATCAACTGGAGACTGGATAAAGATGTGGTTTTTAAAAAATAAAACGGAGTATTACTCTGCCATAAAGAATGACAAGTTTCATTCATTTATGTGCAATGGATACATCTTGAGGACACACCAATAAGTGAAATAAATAGATCCCAGATACATAAATACCATATCTTTTCTCTGGTATGAGAACCTGTAGATGTAAATGAGTTCTAGAATGTATGATAGATCTTGTGAAATAGGAAATATTCAAAGAGAATGTGGTAGGGGAAAGTAATGAGGGGAATGAATCAATATGATTTGGAAAGAAAAAGAAAGACCATGTATATAGGGGGTGGGAGGTTGTAGGGTGGGTAGGGATATGGGTAAAAATGAGAATTAACTTGTGTTGTATACTGGTACAAATTCCACAATGTTTAGTGTGACTGAGCTGTATATAAAATGTACCAATAAATAATTCAATTAAAAAACCCTCAAACCAAAAACAAAAATTATTTCCACTTTGCTACTTCATTTTCCCCAGTAATCATATATTCATACATGTTAATTTAATTTTTCATTTTATTGCATTATTTCAAGAATATTAATAACTTTTGATGATATCTGTGCTGAGCTGCTAATTTCATGTAGTAACAGATGATTTGACCTAAGTTGTAGCCGAGTAGTTTTCCAGCTAAATTTCTTTCCTTAACAAGCAGAATCACGTTACTAGTTGTCACTAACCATGAAACGTGGTATGTATAACCTCCCTATAATTTCTTTAGGGAATATCATATTGAAATTCTAGAGTCTCAGAAACCAGGTTTGAGAAACATTAGTATTTCAAGTATGTTGTAGGGCTCAGGATTTAGCTCAAGTGGTACCGTGCCAACCTTGGATGCCCAAGGGCTGAGGTTCGATCCCTAGTACTGTATATATATATAAAAAAAAGCAAAAAACAAAAAACAAACCCCTCGTATAAAAACAGTACTTCAAATATGTTCTATATGTTTTTTAAAAAGTACTTTCAATATATCTGCTTTGTTATTAAATATCTTTAGAGGAAAACGTGTTTGAATATTATTTATCGTCTTTATTTATCTTTTTTTTTTTTTTGCAGTGCCAGGGACTGAACTCAGGATCTTGCCCTTGCCAGGTAGGCACAGTGCCACTAAGTTATATCCCTGGCCCTCACTGCCTTTTTGAAACTGAGATAATCTTCATTTAGAATTTTGTTAGAGTAAAATAATGCTTTAAACAGACAATATCAAATTGATTTTGCTAAAACCTAAGATTTTTGCCCAAATGAATGTTCACAAACACCAAATATGAACCAGAGATTGGAGAATACAATAGTGAGTGACACTTAACTTACCTTGATTTTTAAATGCTTTGATCAGGACGCTAAGGGTTGTGTGAACTCCATTCACACGCACATGTACGCGCGCTCACACGCCAAATAATCTCCATAATTTTCTGGTAAAGCAGAATCAGCTGTTCAAAAATTTAAAAAACTCTATTGGTACAAATTCTCCAATGTTGTGTGTGATTGTGAGCTGTGTACATATAATGTACCAATAAGTTTACTGAATATTGAAAAAAAATTTTAAAAACTCATTTAGAAATCTGAGTGTCACATATTTAACTGCGAGTACAAAACTTTGGTATCTTTTTTTTTCCAGTTGGTATATAGTTATTGACCAAAGTCACTTTTCTATCTTTTTAAAGTTCTCTTTTTTGAAAAGTACTATGTATTTCCAGCATGAAGTTGTAAATTTTAATAATTTTTAAACCTTTTAAGGTATCAACTTTCAGTAGCAATATTCCCTTTCTTATTACATTTCCCAGAAATTTGCGGATTTTACTGGTATTGCCAAGAAGTAGTTCATATAATTACATTTTACCAGTTTATTAATTTGTTTAACACTGTCTTCTACTCTCTCATAATTCATTACTAACTTAAAATAGTCTATTTTTTTTCCTTATGTCTGATACCTTCAAATACATAAATGTTTGGTTTATTTTCAACCTTTCTTAATTAAAGTTAATTTTCCTCTAAAGCTTAGTCTTTATTTCAGAATTTTAATATATATATATATATATATATATTTTTTTTAACAGCATTACCTTCTAGTGTTCTGCAATCTCCTTTAATACTCAAAAGTGATTGATAAAAGTACTTTAAAATTTAGTTTTCTACTTTTTTCGGGGGGTTATCCCACAGCTCTCGTGAAGTATATTCTATTTTACAAACCTCACTTGCCCAAATTTATGTCATTCTTTCAGGTCTTAGACGTATGCTACCTCCTTCAAGAAGCCTCTATGTTGATCTTCTTTTCGCGAATCCTTTATGAATCCTCTAGTGTTTTCTGCCCTTCCCCTCTTCCAATTCCCACCCTCAAGCTGTTTTATTCACGCTTACGAGCTGGGCAGATTATCTCAATATTTAGGTTTTTCATAGCAAAACTGCATTCCCTGCAAGAAGTAATGCACTGAGCACCTATGCATGGGGCATTTACTAGGCACAAGGAATAAGCGTTAAAAGGAGGAGAGAATCCTAGCATGTGATATAGCACAAGTACAAGTATTCATTACCCAAGGGCACTTGGAGTAAAGATACATGTGTAACTGGAAAATAAAGGGACAAGAGACGAAAGCTTCACTGTAAACAGCGGCGATCTAACCCTGGAATAATCCAACGTTTGTCCTTTGCGATTACTCGGACAGTTTGTAAAGGAAAAAACGCACATTCACACTCTCTTAAGTTAGAATGAGAAAGTCGCATTTAAACCTGCATTTTAAACACGCTCTCTCAGCACACAGACCATCCAAAGTTTTCTATCAAGGCAGATTCGCTTTTCGCATACCTCGCTCCCCAGGTACTACCTTTCCCCAAGAGGAGGAGAACCGCAGCCTGTCCCCTGCCCGTCCTCGCAGGTCGCTCACTCCTGTATGTCTGGCGCACCACCCTCCACAGCTCCCCGCGCCCTCCGCCCACGTCCACACGCAGGACCGCAGGCCGGTCTCGCAAAGCATGCGGGGAAAATGCATCGGGCCAATCTAACGGGCCGAAGGGGCAACAAGAGAGTGGGCACAAAGATTTCTTTGATTGACGCGAAATTTGACCAATAAACACAGAAGATTAGTGAAGCTTTCGCCCGAAGGGACGGAACATTGGCAACTGTCAGCCAATCCTGCCCAGAGGTTTCTGTCTTGTGGGCGGTCCTCGAGGCCGCGGAGGGTGTTTGTGTCTGTTGAACGCCTGGTGGGAATCGCGCCGCGTTGGGTTAGGGGTGTGAAGTCGTTCTTGAGCGGAACTTCTCGCCCGAAGAGAAAATGAGTTTAGCTCTGAGGTCGGTAATAAAGAAGCGGAAGTGCTCTCCTCGCCCCGGAGTGGGACTGGGGCGGGCGTGTGTAAGAGGGAGGCCGAGTTAGGCGCGCGAGGACTGGGAGGGCGTGCGGGACCCGGAACAGTGGCCGCCGGCTACCTGCGGGACCCCTCCCTGCGGCCCCGGTGTCCCGCCGGCGACGAACCCTGGTCTGCGGCGAGGCGGTCTCTGCGGGCGGCCCTGCCGGGTTCGCTTTGTGAGTGAGAGGCAGCGAAGTGTCGCGAGAGCTCCTCTCCGCCTGAGCGCTCAGCTGTCCGGCATCCTTCTCCCTCGGTTCTGGTCTCCGCCTAGGGCTCCCCGCCTAGGGCTCCCCTCTTTTCACTGAGTCACCCACAGAATCTGGAAACAGCGAGATCTGCCATCTCTCAGGGCCTGCTTGGCGGTGTCCCCACAGACCTGTTGTAGTTACTGATTGATTTTTTAGACCGTGTGTGCAATATGTAATGATTATTCTCACGGCGCAGAGTCGGTACATGTACAAACCATTTTAGTTACTTGAACTGGCGATGCATTGCCTGGATTCCATGTTTTTTGTTTTTACTTTTAAACCTGTCATTCATTTCCAGTCTTGGACCCTCTAGATCTCTTGCCCCCTCCCCGTTTGGACATCGCACCTTAAAAATATTCCATGTAATTTCTTGTCAGCAGCGTGCTCAAAGGGGTCAAGGTTACCCAAGAATGGGGGTCACAGGTGTGCTCCCCATGTCTGTCCTCTCTGAGTGTTGGGAGGGAAGTGACTGGTAGGCCCCAGAATGCCTAAGTTTGTGCCAAGTCAGGTTAAGCATGGAAGAAAGGTCCTCCTCAGTGTTAGCGTACTGCACATCTTGGTCACTTTCTAGCCGTTTTGTGCCTTTTTTGAATATACTGTTAGAGATCAAAATGACCGTAAACTGTAAATGGTAACAGATTTTAGTTCAGTTAGCTGGTTATTACATTTTAAAGTTTTGTAAACTTCCAGTTTTCTAAGGTTGTGCTTATACATGAGTTGTACCCTCATTTAAAATCTTGGAGGGCTTTTACATTGGCAGCTCCTCAGACATTTGTGACTTAAAAAAAAAATTACTTTTTATTTTCTTTACCCTTTCCTAGGGTTTGTTGTGAGAGGTTTAACCTACTCTTTACATGTTAAGTGAAAATTACAGAACTTTTCACATTACCCTATAGAATTAAGCATGAATATTATGTGGTACTTTCCCTATCTAATATTGGTGATATGTTTAAGGCCCATTAATATTTTGATTTGTTAATAATAATGGAAGAATTACCAGTAAAGTACCAAACTGGTAGAAACGTGTAATCTAACATTTTGAACTTTCAATGCCAAGATAATTTGTAAATTAACTGGCAAGGTGATTCTGAGGTAGAAATTTTGAGAACTTAATTATATAGAGTATCGAAAGTAAATCAAATACATAGTGATTGCAATTGGGAATTCTACTTTCATTTGGAGGGCTTTTTTCTTTTTTCATGCTCTTGTAGAATGATGTGAATAATAAATGTGAGTACTTTGACTTTTGCTTGGGGTTTCTGACATAAAAATAATATTTTTTGCTCACTATTTTTCCCTAATAATATTCGAGGTTAAAAATAAAAGAGGTGGGAAGGAGTGTTTAATGCTTATTTCTTTTAATAATGACTTGTAACATTGTTCAGTTTTGAGAAGTGCACAATAAGTCGGACATTGACTCATAGGGGAAATTTCTTTTTCTCAAAAATTTTTTCTTTTTGTGAGATTTAGAAAATAATTTCTAGGTTAATTTGTACAAGAGAATTGGATTAAAGTGGAATAAAGACTTTTTCTTTCCATTTAGTAGAAGTGATCTTGTAGTGGACAAAACAAAAAGGAAAAAAAGAAGAGAACTCACTGAGGAACAGAAACAAGAAATTAAAGATGCTTTTGAACTGTTTGATACAGACAAAGATGAAGCGATTGATTATCATGAATTAAAGGTAGTATACATTAAGATCTATATTTTTCCATTATAATTTATAGTTTTAACAGATGGTTTAAAATATTTTTCTAAATAAATATTGTAATAAACTGTTTTGGAGCTATGAAGCGATTTTAAGCACTCCAGTTAGATGCTATAATAAAACTGAATAGAACCCCTAACATGGTTTTAGGTCTTTATCACGTGATCATAATGAGCATAACTAAAAGATTTCAAAATAATGGAATTTAAACTTTTTACAACGTTCTCAGTACTGGTTTCTTTTTTTGCAGGGGTGGCACATACTTTGAGATTCAGGAAGTGTTATTTTTTTTTTATTCTTTTTAGTTTTCAGCATATTAATTATGTGGCTTCAGCCTGCCTCCTGGGATACAAACAATATAAACTGCCTAATGTTCATATACATCAATGGAGGATACTGTCAACTTTTAAGTCTTAGAATTATTTAAAAAGATGTAAAGGGAAATTAATCTAGGGTCACATGGATCTTACATCAGCACAGTGAGAAAGATATCATTTTGAGATATTAAGTGGCCCTACTGTGGAATAAGAATGTTTATTTGATACTTTCAGTAACTGTAACTGGATTTTAAACAAGAATTCTGAGAGAAATGGTAGGCATTAATCAAGAACAGTATAAAATGTATAAAGAAAAGGATAGACCTATACTTTTATCCCTGTCAGTCTTGTAGTCCTTCTTAGCTGTTTGCCTATAGTTTTATGGTCATACTTTGACCAAAACAGGGGGTCATACTTTAACTCCCTGTTAAATTTTTTTATTATTAGTCCATATTTGAGGTACTTTATGATTACAGTCACGTCGGGAGTTGATACATGTACATAACACATCTTAGTTGCCTTTTTTCTTTTTTTTTTTTTGAGACAGAGTCTCACTTTGTAGTTCAGACTGGCCTTGAGCTCACTCACTATGTAGCCCAGGCAAGCCTCAAACTCAGCAACCCTCCTGTCTCTGCCTCCCAAGTGCTGGGATTACAGGCGTGAGCCACCACGCCCGGCACTGTGGTATGTGATATTGATTGCTGGTGGGCGTGAGTCACCACACCCAGCAATGTATGTGGTTACGGGGGTGGAGTGGGGTGGAAGGGATTGAACTCAGGACCTTGCGCTTGCGAGGCAGGTGCCAGAACCACTGAAATAAATCTCCAGCCCTTAGTTGCTTTTCTGTAGTTAACTAATTCAAGGTAGTCTTTTTCATTTGTTGCAAAGGACAGTCTTGGTTAATGACTTTGTTTCATGGCTGGAGCCTCTTAAATTGTGTTTCTGCTTTGAATTTCACCTTGTATACTACCAATAGAATGAGGTGTTTCTTAAATTCTTTCTGTCCATTACTTGTAAACCTTTACTGACTCCCTTTTGCACATTGCATAAAGTTCAGATTTCTTGCTTTGCTTTCCATAGAATGCTGTATACACTTTAACTGCCATGTACTCTTCTCACTCGCTGACTGCTGTCTTCCACTTGAACTCTTTCCTTTCAGAAAAAAGAAAACAGTTTGTTCACTCTCCCTCTAAACTATTCTTTTAGTGTCTGTTTTTATTACCAGCCCTTCTTTCTAAATGCCTTACTGCTTCTCTTTGTTCATTAAACAACAATCAGAATTTCTCCAAATGAAAGTATGAGACTTGGTTAATCAGTAACATGTTTCTTCTTTATAGTTGCTACTAGTAATAAGTGCCAAGGAACAGTCTCTCCCTTTTCTTCCTCTCGCCACCCTGCCCTCAGCCGTCCACCCTCTTTCCTCTTCTCCCTTAGTGTTCTGGGCTGTTGTCTGGACCCAGTGTTAATCATATAAGGTCTGAGGGTAATTTTATTTTAATGATTTTATCTTTTCTGTTGTACAGCTTTTTTAGAACTTATGCTGTCTTTTCCTGTTCTGGTTTTAATCCCGTGAGAACAAAGAGTTTGGTAAAATTACGTGTGTATTAAGTCAGGACATTACATAATATATTCTATAAACACTTGTTAGTTGGTCACAAAAAAGCAAAATAAAATAAAGTTTTCTATTTAATTTCAGTAATGAATAACCATTTTTGTTATTTTGTTATTTTAGAAATGTTAAACTTGCAAAAGAATTATATCTTATTAATATTGTTATCTTTTAAGCAGTAAAAATTTAAGAATCAGAGACCATTTCTTTTACTAAAAAGGCTTTCTAATTTGCTTTTCTCTTTTAATCCAAAAGGTGGCAATGAGAGCCTTGGGATTTGATGTAAAAAAGGCAGATGTACTGAAGATTCTTAAAGATTATGACAGAGAAGCCACAGGGAAAATCACCTTTGGAGACTTTAATGAAGTTGGTGTGTATTTTGATGGCTTTGTAACCAACAATTGTTAAAAAAATTATAAGATTACTATGTTTTCTTAAAAATTCTCTGACTTATGGAAGTTTGCTATTAAATGGTGATATATAATATGGCTCTTACTTTTTTTTTTCTTTTTGTAATTTTTCACCCATGGTTTTCATTTAAAATTTTTTTAAGCCTTTGTGGATTTATAGTTTTATAGTCAATTTATAGATTTATAGTTTTTTTTTTGTTCTAACAAGGAACTGTTGTGTAGCTTCTTGTGGAAAGATGCTTTTCCAAGTAATGTGTGTTTATAGTAATGTGTGTTAAAATTAAAAGGGTAATCAAAAATTATTTTCTCTCTGTAAAATAGAAAGTTTGGTATCCTGCTGTTTGGAAAATATTTCCTGAGACCTTTCTGGTATTTGATTTTTGTTGGCAAAGTGGGCAAAGAGGAAACTGGTAGTTGGTGTTTTTGGCTGTAGATGAAGCGTGTACCTTCAGGTTGGCAGTTTATGAGGACAGCATACTCTGGATGACCTTAATCTCTGAATAAAATCATCTGTTCAGAGTTGAGGGTGAGGAGAAGATTGTAGTAAGGGAGGGAATAGGCTGACAGAGGCAAGAGAAAACATTATAGAGCTACCTGAAGGGAGAGTGTCAGGTTTAGTGTGGTTAATTTTGTAGAGCTGACTTTAGCATATTATTTATGGTATATGTGGATAAGGTTTGTTCAGAGTAGTGAGCTCTGAAGAAACAAGGCAAGAAACATTGGTAACACTTTATATTGGGTCATATTATTTTCAGATATTTAAAAAATTAGGAAACCAATGGAATTATACATACCCATACCCCACACAGACCTTGTTTTAAATATTCAGTAAGAAACAATATAAGAACAAAAATAAATGATAAATAGATTCTCATTCTTAGTCATTTTTATAAGTCTGAAAACCTGAACCCTAAGCAGGACATGAAAAATAGTAAGTTCAAGAGAGAAACCATAGCCTAGGATGTCTCTCCCTTAGAGGTTGATGTATAGCTGTTTAGAGAGACAGCTTTGGCCTTCTGATGGTACCTTCTTTTTCCCCTCTAATTTGTTATGTACTTGCGAAAGAGAGAGATCTTTCTTCTCTCCATGCAGATCCCGTCTTCTGAGGTTTACAATTGTATGTTTAATATCAATCTGTAGCATTTATAGAAACAGGGCTTTGGTGGAAATGAAACTTAAGAAAGCTATACTTAAAGTACATCTGGCCAGGCGTGGTGGCTCACGCCTGTAATCCCAGCACTCGGGAGGCAGAGACAGGAGGATCGCTTAGTTCAAGACTTGCCTGGGCACCATAGTGAGCTCAGACCCAGCCTGAACTACAAAGCGAGACCCTGTCTCAAAAAAAAAAAAAAAAAAAAAGTACATCTGGTAGGACGTAATGTTTAGCATGGGCTACCTTGAAAGCAGATTGTGTTGGGTTCAGTTACTGGTTTTGTGACTTAATGGCTATATAATCTGAACCCTGTTTTCAACTGTAAAACAGGGATAGGTATAATATATCAGAGGGTTCTTGTAAGAATTAAATTAATAGAGTATGAGAGGTCCTTGGAACAGGGCCTGGAATATAGTAAGTACTACCAGGTATTTGTTGTTTTTACTTAAAAAAAATAGTCTATTCCATTTGTTTTACTGGCTGGAAAAATATATATGCATCACTGGGATATGAAAAAGTGTTCTTCTGTGCATATTTTTCTCATTGTCCTTTTTTATACATAAATACAAAGGCTCTTTTAAGTGCTATGATCATCATCATTAATAATTTTACAAAGCACTGTATGCCATCTTACATGAATACAATTTTAAATTTGTGATTTTTATTAGCAGTTGAGACCAGAGTCCTGTGATACTTTACTTTTTCCTAACAATGTCTCTTTTGTGCATTATTGGAGTAGAAATACTGGGTCTGTCCTAGAAAGAAGAGTGACTGTTGTAGCCCATACCAGTGTAATTATAGCAAGATCTCTAAAACACTGAAAGTCGATTGGAAATCCTTCTTTGCCGGTGGTGGAGAGCATGCTAATGCCAGAAAGAACTCTCAGCCCCAAAGGTCAGTTTACACAAGCTTATGAAGGCAAAAACCACAAAAAGGGCGGGGAGAGAGCAGGTTTCATAGGACCCAGGTGACCTTAATTTTTGGCCAGTTGAATTATTACAGAAGCAGATCACTGATTGACAGGGACAGGAGTGCACCTGTGGGAAGTTACCTAGTTACTGTAGAATGTCTTGTTTTATTCTAAATGATCTCTCAAATGATCCTCCACACAGGATGTGTGCAGGGGAAGTTGGCCTATTTTCACAGGGCCGTGCGGAGAACAACCTAAAATAAAAGTTCATGTAGGGTTCAAAATGGAGTTAGTACTGCCACTAACTTGAGTTTTACACATATGACAGGATTCGAGCTCTGTACATTTTGATATAGCTCACTTTAGCATTTCTTAAGACTGCCTATCGAGAGTACCAGCTACACAAGTTTATTATGTTTCAGAATAAAACAGTCAAGAACTGATAGCAATTTTTAAGGAGTGGGATATGATGTCTCAGGTAATTGATAAGACAGAGGATGAGTAGGAGAGAAATGACCATGGACAGAGAATACTAGACTTCTTATGCTGAGGATGGTGAGGATGGAAAAAAAGGGATTATAATAGATGATACCTTAAAACTCAGCATCTAATCACTGATGAGTTTTGTAGGATTTTTCTAATGGGGAAATTAGAAACATTTGTAGGATTTTTCTAATGGGGAAATTAACTGTTACTGCTGCTGCTGCTGCTGCTGTCTGTTGGGTGTGGCTGGGGAGGCAGCACAGAATTCCTATGATGATTTTGGAAGGACTTTGGAATATTATGTGCTGAGTTTAATAAGGCAATTATGGTTAGATAGAGCTTCCAAAAGGCAGTGAGGAATAGAGTTGATACTCCACTATTACCTTTAGTGATTTTAAATTTACTTTAATGTGATGTTTTAAAATTTACTATATTCTTTCCATGTAGGTAGAAAGAAATTTGAAATAGATGAGACTCACCTTAACTACTTGTATGTCACTTGGCTTATCTCCATTGGAAAAAAATAATCTTTGAATTCTGTTTTGTAGAAAAGAATAGAACATGGGGCATGGAAGAGTATCACCATAAAATTATTTGCTGGGTCATTCCTTAATTGCCCAGAGTTATAGACTTTTATAATTCCTAAGAAAAACCATATTCTAAGGGAGAGTATTGATAAAAGACTATATAGACGCGTCAATCTGGAATAACTAAGTGCTGTTGGGATAAGAATTTATACATCTTGGAGCCCCATCTGTTCCCCCAGATCACCCTGTTGCTTCTTAAATACATTAATACTTTCAGCAAGCTGCTTTTTTGGTTCACCTGTCATGTATATTATTTAATTGGTGAAGAAGATTTCTTAACACTTTTTTTTCCTTGTCCTGCTTTTTTGTTGGGACTAAATTCAAAATAAGTTGAGTGTGAGCCACAGAGTTAAGTGTGGTATTTTATTTTGGTGTTGTGGCTGTATATATGCCAATTCCTTTTTGACTGAATATTTATGAGCTTTGATGATTTGCATACTTTTAGTAATGTACTTCAATTAGTTACTTGGAAGCTTTTTGGATAAGTTAATCAGTAAAAGAAAAGTGGTGAATGTATGTGTGAAGGATTTAACATTAGCTTGAATAGGTGCTTCTTCAACCAAATACAGATGGAACAGCAGCAAAATATTAAATTGTTGGCTACCTGAACTGTATTTTCTCATATTAGGTCATTAAGCATTTCAATACCTGCCATCTACTAGCAGCTATAATTTTCTAATGGTTTAAACTTCAAAGCACTGTTACTTTTAATGATATAATGAAAATCATAAATACCTTCTCTTTCAGAGGTAGTTTGTAGAGTTAACTTCATAGATGTTTACTTAGGTGTGCTTAGTATTTTATCTAGTAACTTAAAAATTTATGTTGCAGTGTTTTTCTTCATTTTTGTTATTGGTCTTAGATTATACCCTAGCAATATTAAAAATATTTAAGCTTTCTATATTGCATATGATTATATTTATTATACTAAATATATCACTAGTAATGAGGTTTGAAATGACAATTATTCTTAGTTTGAGGTGTTATTTGGTGGACGAAGTGGATATGAATTTCTAAAGACCTCCTTTCTAGTCTCTTTTGGAAGGTCTTTCTTACTGCAATCAGATTCCATCTTTTTAACCTACTCTCCCCAGTTAGGAAAACCTGGGACTTTTTTCTCAATATGGAGGTATTAGTGGAATTTTCATCTGTTGCCGAGGACCATGTGTAATATGGTCATGGCAGTGTTTTTGTTAATTTTTCAGGTTATTTATTTATTTTTTAATTTGCTTTCAAGTTGGATTATATTTGAGGAAAAACCAGTATATTAAACTTAGCTGTCACAAAACTTTTATCTATTAGCTGTAATTTTTTGTTGGGTGTATCTATATGTTAAGCCATAAACTCTTAGACTTACTGCTTGTTGTCTGTGAAACAGACTACTAATCTTGGAAATAGACTGGAATTTAAAGATGGGATAAGCCTTTTTTTGTTTTTTTGTTTTTGTGTGGTATGGTTTTGTTTACTCTTACAATAAGACAAATTGTTGCCACTAAAAAGCTTAAAACTTGGGGCAGGAGACTTAGCTCAGTGGTTCTAGCGCCTGTCTGGCAAGCACAAGGTTCCAAGTTTATCTCCGTTAACCATATACCACAATGCCAGGTGTGATGACTCACACCCACCAGCAATCAGTACCACACACCACAATGCTAGGTGTGGTGGTTCACACCTGTAATCCCAGCACTGGAGGCAGAAGCAGGAGGATTGGTGAGTTTGAGGCTTGCCTGGGCTACATAGTGAGTGAGCTCAGGGCCATCCTGAACAACAAAGCAAGACCCTGTTTAAAAAAAAAACAAAAAGTTAAAGCTTGAAATAAGAGTTTACTTTTTCTGATTTCAGGTTAATCTGGATGTAGGAGATGTAATTTAATATTTTATGCATAGCATTATTTTAGACTAAATATTGATAGGTTGAAAATTTTAATACTAGCCAGTTTCATAAATGAATGCATTTATGATTATGCAGATTGTTTAAAGTTTTTGTTTTTTAACTTTAGTGACAGACTGGATATTGGAACGAGATCCACATGAAGAAATACTGAAGGCGTTTAAACTATTTGATGATGATGATTCAGGTAAAATAAGTTTGAGGAATTTGCGGCGTGTTGCCAGAGAACTGGGAGAAAATATGAGTGATGAGGAACTTCGAGCTATGATAGAAGAATTTGACAAAGATGGTGATGGAGAAAGTAAGTTTTGCATAGAAAATATTTCCTAAGCCCCCCTGATGCTACACATACCCTAAAATTTTCTAATATCAAATGACTTTCACCCTTCTTTTTTTGTTTTGTTTTTTTGCGAGGAGGTCTCACTGTGTTGCCCAGACTGGTTTTCAACTCTTGGGCTCAAGAGATCCTCCTGACTCAGCTAGCTTCCAGAGTAGCTATGATCGCAGGCACATGCCACCATGATTTGCTTCAAACTATCACTTTTTAGTCAATGTGGTGTTTATCTTCTGGCTTTTTGTTTAAATATTTCACAAGTTTGATTTAGAGTGAAACATCTTTAAGCCGACTACAGATTATAACGTGAAGTGCCTGCCATACGTCCAGAAGAAGTACTTTGCTCTGAAAATGCAATGTGTAGATAACAGCCACTGAGTAGAATTTTAGACCAGAGTCTTTTACCCCTCGCCTTCTTGTCCTTCTGTTGAGCTTCGAATCGTCCTACTTTCTTCTGAGGAAAGATCCAGTAGCCTCGCTTACTCTTCCCCGCCTATTAAACAGTCGGTGTGCTGTCCTTGACTGGAGCTTCCGGGCCTGGAAGTCTCTAATCCATTTCTCCCTCCACCTTTGTGTCCCATTCTTTTCCTGAAATACAGGTTCCATGATGTCATTCTGCATTGAAACACTTAGAACTGTTCTTCAGACCTGCAGAGCAGTGGGCAGAGCCCGTTGATCTGTCCCACCTTAAGAGCTTTTGCTTCCTTCTGCCTTCTTGGCTTTTCTGTTAGAACCCCCCTCCCCCCAGGCATTGCGTGTGCACTGTGACAAAGTACTCTGTATCCCAGAGGTGTTTTGATTTTCTGCCTTTCATCATGCTGTTCCTTAATTTTAGAGAGCTCCAATTATCAATTTCTGTCTGCTAAAATGTGATTTATTTTTCCAGGTACATTTTAAACACTATCTTTTTCTAAAAGCCTCCCCTAATGATGTGTGTATGAATTACCAGCTTCTATTGAGAGCTTATAACACTTAGAGCAACAAACTGCTTTGACTCTTTTGTATACTTAATATGGATTCTTTGGGTTCCAAACCAGGCTGTGTTTTCAAATATTTTAAACTGCAGTCTTTGTATTAACCTGCTAAAGATCATAAAATTATGCCTCTGCTTTTGTGGGCCTTAGCAATTCATCTGCTTTTGTGAATTGTTCATGCTGTTCAGTTTTTAAGAGCAACACTTTTTGATAAAAGGTTAGGTATGTAGGACAATAAATACGGTGGGTATGAAGTTGAAGGTAATAGGTATGCGGTACTACAAGACAGACAAAGTTGTGGCAGTGGTATATGTGAAATATGTCAAATAAAATTCATAGAATAAAACCTAGTATGTCTTTTTGGAAAAACAAAAGGAGTGTTTAAAAAGTCATAGTAGCCGGGTGTGGTGGCTCACGCCTGTAATCCCAGCACTCGGGAGGCAGAGACAGGAGGATTGCTGAGTTTGAGGCTTGCCTGGGCTACATAGTGAGCTCAGGGCCAGCCTGAACTACAAAGTGAGACCCTGTCTCAAAAAAAAAAAACCAAAAAAGGCCATAGTAGATCACTTTTAAATAATGATAACATTTATTTAGCAATTACTGTGTGTTACATCTGTACTTAGAGTATAAAATCTTTAAGAAAACATAAGTACTTTTTTGATTTAGTACATTTTTTAATAGTTTCTTTCTCTCTCTCTCTCTTCTTTTCTTTTTTTTCTTTTGCGGCACCAGGGTTTGAACATGGGCCCTTGTGCATCCAAGGTTGGCACGGTACCACTTGAGCTAAATCCCCAGCCCTTGATTTAGTACATTTTACTCTTTTTTTGGTGGTACCGGGGATTGAACTCGGGCCCTTATGCTTCCAGGGTTGGCGTGGTACCACTTGAGCTAAATCCCTGGCCCAATTTGGTACATTTTAATTATGGCTCTGTCACACTGTTAAAACGATTTTTAGTGAAACCATTCTAGGACTATTTTTCTGTGTTGTTTTTCTTCAGAATACACACTTGCTCCCGCTTATGTTCTAGCTGCCTCAAACTAGATTGGCTAAGTTACAGTTAAAAACTTTACAAACTTGTTTAAAGCTAAGGTGCACAGAGGCATAGTTTTCTCAGGCGTTGTACTTAACTGCAAAGGTGAAAGATGTAGTGTTGAGTTCTGAGATCCCGCAGGGCAGTTTGTGAGTGTGTAGACTGCATCCTGCTCCTCCACACCAGCACTGTGCCTCGGGAGTGTTCACCACCGATTGCCTGGACTCCTGCCTCTTTGTCAGCTTCCGGACAGCTCATTTTCCTTAACCACAGATGCTTATTGCTCGGGAAACGTAACCCTCTGTTACTGCATTTGTGATGGTCTCCCCACCTCCTTTTCAAGTCCTGCATATTTCAGAGTCCAAATCATTATTTGTAGTCCTTATGCCTACATTTTTCTCAATAATGATTTTTCCCACCATTCTTCAACACTGTTTTATCTGTATTTTAATGATAGCTCATGTTTTATGTTGCACAACATTTGTTCTGTTTCAGGTGTGTATTTTTGAAGTTAGTTTGACGGGAGCTATGTCTGTTTTCTTGTGTTCTCAGCACACCCCATGTGGTGCTGGCACCCACTAGGCACTTACCGATACTGTTTCAGTGCCGTGTTTCCATGTACTGCCACCTAGGATTTAAGAGAGTTAGAATCAACCTAAAACCCATCTCAGAGCTCAGAGTTTTCTGCTGAACTGTGAAGAACTGTGGAGAGGTGTGACTAGAAACAAGGTCTTTGTCTCTCAGTGGAGTGTTCTTTTGTAGCCTTTAGAATTAACATGTAACATGGCATCAGAGTTGTTAGTTCTGGACCCCAGAAAACCATCTGTTTTACACAAATAAAGCATTATTTCCTGCATGTTTTACACGAATAAAGCCATTATTTTCTGCACATTTTAACTGATGTGTATACTGCTTTTTAAAAATTATATTTAATAAGATTATCCAAGTTTGTATTCTAGTTTGCTGACTTTAATATTATGCATTATAAATTGGAGGTTTTTACTGAATTTTATTTGTAATATGGTAAAATAATTATTTCATACCTGATTATTTCCTTCATTTGAATGTATGTCTTATAGTTTTATTACTTTGGTATTTAATAAAATTTGCATCTTTTCAAATTGCCCTTTCCATACTTTTGAGCTATGGTGACTTGATTTCAATTATCTTTCTTTTTTTTTTGAAGTAGACTTTTAAATATATAACGATTTTAACAGCTGTTTGACTTTTTAAAATAGTAATCTATTTTTATTCTTTAGAATTCTAATTTACACATATGAAGGAAGGGTTGCTGAATGAACTAGTAGAATAAAGATTATAAAGAGGCGTTGTTTACTTACCACATTTAAAATGTCACACTTTTAAAACTGTTTTAGGAAGTGTGTACAAATGTTATGACTGACTGACTTTTGTGGTAACACTATCATGTCTTTTTCACAGTTAATATTATAGAATACTAATTTATAATGTTTATCACATTTTATGTTTTTGCCTTTATAAATTTAATAAACACATTAAGCTTCCTAACAAAGTACAGTAAAAGACTGTTTTCTTAAGAATTTTGTATAATATATAATTAAAAAATAGTGAGAAATGATTATTGTATTTTCTAAAGAAATAAGGTCTGTGTATTTCTGACTTGATATTTTTTTCTTACCACAGTAAATCAAGAGGAGTTCATTGCTATTATGACTGGTGACATTTAAAGAATTCTGAGGATAAACACCAAGAATATTGTAGTTACTATCTTAAATTCTATTTTTGTGCCTGGAGCCATGTTAAAAAAGAAACCAGCTGAATTCTTTTTTCCAAAAGGACCAAAACTGAACATCTTCTGTGTTTGTATTTACTACTGTTAAGTTTCTTTGTATGAACAGTGTTGTTAGTATTGAAATAGTTTAGCTTTGTATTTATAATATAGGCTTTATATAAAGTTTTAAATCAAATCATGTGGTATATATTCTTTTTTTTTAATTTAACATTAGTCCTCACTTTTATTTTAATGCACACGTTTTTCAGACTTTCATTAATAAAATGCTTATTTTCTTAGTATTTTAAAGTTTGGTAAATTTTTATTTTGATTTCTGATATTAATCTTTAATATTTCTGAAACCTTTTCTTTATACACTGGTACCAGTTTCTAAAACTGAAATAAAAATTGTAATAGAATAGCACGGTTTTTCATTACCTACCATTTTATCAAGTTTGACATTCTATGTTTGAACATAAGCTCACTCAACATAAGCCTAATTCCTTTTTTAAAAGTTGTGCCTTTCAGTTTGGAGGGAACAAGAATTGTGCATATAGGCCCCTCCTCCTCGTACAGTGTTTTAGAACTTTTACAGGTATGATAGTTAAATCTGGGTATGTCCTTATACTAATTGAGTGAATTCAGTTTGACTCATTAACTTCTTGACAAAATGGAAAATGTAAATTTTGAAATTTTGATCTGTTCAAACAGTGAAGAAAGTAGAAAGTAGCCACAGAAATAATTTAAGGTGATGTTTTATTCATATAAAGGAAAATCTGTTACTCGCAGGAAACCATTGAGATAGTGCTGCAGGTATGGGTGCTGTCTTGGGCTGCAGAGTGTGTGTACTGGATGGAAGGGGTCGCAGAATGGTGGGGTCTACACACCGCTTCACTGATAGTGTCCTGAGGATGTGGACCCACAGGAAGAAAGTTCTTGGTTTCAGTGATCCTTCTTTAGCTTCATATTTCAAATTTAACATAACTTGAGGGTGTTTAAATGCTGTGAGCCTCCCAGAGTTATATTAAGTTACCCATTAGAGATTAAACAGAAAATCAGTAGGGAATGATAGAACAATAGTGGCATTTCAGAGTTACCGCAAAAGCAAGTTAATTGTTCACCTAGAGTAAAACTTCATTTCTGTAGGAAGTCAGTGCTCACAAAAGTAACTACTCAGCACCGCACTGACATTTTTTATTTCCCTTCCTGACGAATGGCCTGTGTCTTGATCATGAAATACATTGATGTCTAGGAAGGGGAAGAATAAAGTAAAAACAAATCTTGGCTTGCTAATCTTTTGCCACTTTATTGGAACAATAACTCAAACTACTTTTTGCCACCTACAGAGGTTCTCTATCTTTAATATAAACATTTTCTCCTTGGGATAGTATTTTTTTTTTGAGACAGGGTCTCGCTTTGTAGTTCAGGCTGGCTCTGAGCTCACTATGGAGCCCAGGCAAGCCTCGAACTCAGCAATCCTCCACTCTCTGCCTCCCGAGTGCTGGGATGACAGGCGTGAGCCACCACGCCTGGCACTGTGGTATGTGGTATTGATTGTTGGTGGGCGTGAGTCTCCACGCCCAGTATTGTATGTGGTTACCGGGGATCGAACTCAGGACCTTGTGCTTGTGAGGCAGGCGCCGGAATCACAGAGCTAACCCTCCGGCCCAAGGGATAGCAGGATTTTTATTCTGCTCTGAACTGGGTGGGTCAAGAGAGCTTGCTTTGGCTCTTCATGCTGGAGAAGGTTTGTATTACAGTAGGATGTGAGTTACTCCCGGGTCACTTCCACATGCTAATAATTAGTAACTGTGGAGTCAAAGGCTGATAACAGCAGCACGGGGAGGTGGAAATAAAAGACAGGAGTGAGTCTTCTGCACGGGGAGAGGGAAATAAACTATATGACCCAGTGATGTTTCACGGTGGGTAAACGTGTACTTGCCTAGTGCATGGCTGTGCATATCCTGCTGAGCTTGGCCTGATTGAGATTTGTCAGCTAAGTTTGTTACCTTCACTGTTAGGAGCCGGTAGAACCCACTTTCTAAAGAAGCTACGTGCTATAACACCTTTTAAGATTTATAGGCTGGGGGGTAGGTAGTGCAGGTGGGGAAGAAATTGAAAAAGTTTGGTTAAGCACTTGATATGTGGTACTACAGGAGACAAGGAAACAGTGTGACCCCTACTGTCACACAGACAGTATTTCTGTCGACACCGACTAGTATAATGCAACATGGTTCTATTCTGTGTCTAGGACACCCTTTCAGACCCCAGAGACGAATCGCCTAGTCCCACGTGATTGGCTCCCACGCTAGATGGAAATGACAAGTCTCCCGTTGTGGCCTGGCCTTCTGAGGGGTTGTATATCGGAGAGTCCCACCTACGCTCCTCCCCTCTTTGGGTTCTACTAATTTGCTAGGATGGCTCAGGAAGATATTTATAAGCTTGTTACATAGGATATTACAAAGCATACAAATGACTGGCCAGATGAGAAATGGCAAGTTGTGGGGTAAAGGGTGAGGAGCTTCCAGCCTTCTTCCAGGCACACTGTGTTCAATTCAGAAACATTCAGAACCCGGTCCATTTGGGTTTTTATGACGACTTCATTAAGTAGGTACCATTGGTGACACTGTTACCTTTCAGCCCCAGAATGCTCCTGGGGTGGGCATGAGGCGGATCTCTAGATCCTCTGATCACAGCAGTGATTTTCAGCAGTGCTGCAGTTAGAATGCACAGCTGTTGCTCCAAGGATGCCGGGGGAACAGATCTGGAGGACCCTCCACGTGCTTTCTTGGTCTTATCCATGAAGTTCATTAAGAAATTCAGCTGGGCCGGGCATGGTGGCTCATGCCTGTCATCCCAGCACTCCGGAGGCAGAGGCAGGAGGATTGCTGAGTTCGAGGCTTGCCTGGGCTACATAGTGAGCTGAGGGCCAGCCTGAACTACAAAGTGAGACGCTGTCTCAAAAAAAAAAAAAAAAAAAAAAAAAAAAAAAAAAAAAAAAAAAAAAAAAAAAGAAAAAGAAAAAAGAAATTCAGCTGAGAAGTGTTTTCGTAGCCAGGGCACTAGTGTTGCATATTTGAACATAGGATGGTGGTGTAGTGTCATGAGGAGCAGGGGAGAGAGGCTCAGTTGTCTTTTTATTGAACAGGTTACTTTTGGCAGTGAAAGGGTGATGGAGGGAAACTGCTATTTACACTGGAACCACAGGCCCTAATGAACTGGCAAGGCAGATGAGTAAACTGGGTCATATGGTCAGTCGGTGCCTGTGAATAGTAATCCACTCTGAGGGTAGAAATAGGGAAGATGTATATTTTAACCCGAACCTTTTGGGGGTAGATCCTTTTTGATCGTCTTACCACACACACACACACACACACACACACACACACACACACACACACACACACCCATTTGGAGGATATAAAGAAAGTGCTTAAATTGGACTTTGATCCCAGGCCTTCTTCAGTTAGGGCTCAACTCATAGCTACGAGCTGTTACTTTCTTCTTATGGTAACTTGTGGAACCTCTTCAAGCATGGAGGGTCAGAGCTTTGAAACCACAAAACACAAAAGAATTTGGAATTCAAACTCAGCAGCTTATTGATAAATTGCATATCTGTTGCATATTTGTTGAACAGTAGAGTCAGCAGGCTTTTATTTTGAGGATAAAATTTAGGAAAATTTTTTTGTAGAGATGATTTTAGGAATTACTTGAAACGTGAGTTTAGGAGAATGGCTATTAAGAGGTGCACGGGGAGGTCCTTGAAACTTAAAGCCAGGGAGAAGCAGGGTACAAGGTTTATGGATCTAAAGTGAAGTTCTGGGTCACAGAGGAGGTGCAGTGGTTTGAGGGAGGTCAGCAAGACTCTAATAGGATTAGAAGTTGCTCAGAATTCGAGTGACAGAAAATCTCAGAATGAACTATGTCAGTCATCTAGGGCCTATGCTTAGTTAAATCTTGAGAGATTTCAGATGAACTATGCCCTTCTCAGGGGATAGATTTTTAGCTGGAATAAGTAATTTACTACAGTGACTATTCTGAACTCCATAAATCCTATGGTTGGGGCCTTCATTGAAAATTTGAACCTAAATAGTATGAAAAAGTGTCATGGAATATCTAAAAGTAGTGAAACCAAGTCTGATTTATTTGACATAAATGTTGAACTGCTCCCTGTGAGGTGTATTTTAAATATTAGGTGTAATTATGATATTATCTAATTGCTTACAAAATTCAAATGATCTTTTCCATGAAAACTTTGGAAATCTATATGTTTTGTGCTGTTCCCAAATGATGTAAAATATATTTTTTTTATTAAATGATGATTTTAGGAAAATTACTGACATTTTATGGAATCAAAGATCAGCAGGGTTACTTCCATTTTATACTTAAATAAAATATTTAAAAATAGATTTTCTTTATTCCATAATAAAAGAAATCAAGGATACTTAATAGAATCCCCGGAGTCTGACATTTCTGATTTTAATATGCTTGTAACATTTGTCCAAGGCGCCACTGTGTTCTCTGAAAAGAGCGATCATTTTCTCTGTATGGCATTACCATAGACGGCCTGTCCCCAGGGTCTTCCAAAAGGTCCTTGTAAGCCTGACAGCGAGGAAACATGAGCCCTTGTAGAACATAAATACTGATGACTTATTGACGAAAGCCTACTTTGGATGGATGGCTCTTTCGAGTAAAAATCACTCAGTCTACATCAACTAAATGCTAAGTGATAAAAATATTTCCAAATCATGTTTCCTACCATTGAGAACCTCCTTAAATTTAACAGCAGGTTAAAGGTTTGTGGATGGCTTGCTGAGAAGCAATCTTTCATTATGAAATATGAATTTGTTTTGAAAGTTCATGCATTTTTAGTCTTTGCTAAATAGGTCGAAGTAGATGTAACCAGTAGATGTAGATATAGGGTCTTTAAGCAAGACCTACAGTGTAGTTTTCATTTTCTATTAAGATTAAAGATGTTCAGTTAAATCTGAGTAACTGTCCAAAAGTAAACTTACCAGGAGAGCTTTTCTATACCAGTCTTGCTGGGTGATAATTGTTGCTAATCTAAGTCCTAAGGGATGGTGTGACATTTTTCAACATTGGCAATAAAAACAGAATAACTCTCAAAAGGGGTGGGGGAAAGGAGGAATTTTCTTCATGAAAGAAGACTATTCAAATGTAGCTGGTTGGTTTTTTAGTACGGTAGCAAACATTAAAAGAAAAAAGAACAAAACTGGGAATGATTTTTAAAAACTAGAAAAGTAAAAATCTGTTGTAACTACCATTTGGTTTTGGGAAAAATGAAATGGGATTATATTTGTAAAAATGTTTTGCAAATTGGAAACATTATGTGAAAACAATTGTTTTAATTGGGCTTGCTTTGTAGTTTGAATTATTGGCCTATAGGCCCAACTGCCTATATTTCTACAGCTTCATACTGAAAGTTCTGGGGTCTCCTAGGGGACTCTGGAGAGCCCCAATAGAAAGCACAAGGCTGTGGCTTGGGGGTAAATATTAAACTCAGATTACCTTCTTTGGAGCATTCATAAATAGGTAAGCAAGCCAAATGTTCATTCCATTGGGAGGATATGGGATCTTAGCCTGCATAAATCATGTGCTGTTGACATTTGGTTGAAACAAGCTTGAAACTCACGATTTATATGTGAGCCTAAGTCATTAGGGCAAAAGATTTAAAAAAAAATATTGTTAAAAAGTGAATCTTGCTTCCTAGCATCTATTAGGTTCTCCACATCTAAAATGTTAATTCGTCTGGAAAAAGGAAAAGGCAATTAAAAAAAGATCTTAATCTTCCTTGTAATTCATGTATTTTTCCTCCAATAAAGATGTGTATGCTTCAGCACACATACAGTAAGGCATTAACTTGGAAAACAGGATCACAAACCAGATGAAGAAGAAATAAATACAGAAACAATCTTAGCTGTTTGGGGTGAAATGGAAGAATGGTGAAATTAACCGTGATTCAGCAGACACAGAGGAGGCCTGGGACCAGGCTGACCTCCAGGGGCAGTGGCTGCTTTTTACCAGTCTCCTCTGCCCCCTGCTGGCTGTCGGACGGAGCTGTTCACTGTGTCGAAGGCGGGTCTCTGAAGGGGGCGGGGACAAAGGAGAAGCTCAGAGCACTATGGAGGAGGGAGAAGGCGAGGCCTCTGCCGCATCTTGGTGTTGTTGGTCAGTATGTTTTTACATAATCGGGAAATGCGTCCCAGGAACTCAGGCTGAGGCAAGAGACGAAGGCCTAGTGAAAAAAAGTCCAGTGTAGAGTACGGCGTCTGTGCTAATTAACTCACATACTCATTGGCTCCAGGACACACTTCGCCTACTGAGTGGAACATGAAACCCAAGGCACTAAGATGGTGCCTTGACCTAGTATCTTAACACACGGTTCGGAATTCTGATGAATTAGGGACCGAGGGATGCACAACTGCATCGGTAGTGGCTAAAGGGCCCCCAAACTTGGGGAGAGGCAGAGGTTTTAGGGTTCAAGTGGGGGGACCGTTGAGGGGCTGTGGGACACTGAGGCCAGAGGGAAGAGCACCAGAGAGTTGCCGGCCTCTGGGTACGGGTGATTTGGGGTTCTATGGCTTGACCTTGGTTGTTCTGAAATTTCCTAGGACATGAGAAACAGCTTTAAAGAAAAAAGCAACGTCAGCTAAATGTTAGTCTCCGCCTAGGTTGACTTTGCTCAGAGGGCACAGGATGAAATCAGAGTTCATACTGTTCCCAAGTGATTTTGCTGTGGGGTGGGCACCCACTGATGGGAACTCATGGTTTTGGTTTCATTTCAAGGACTTTGGTTTCGTTCATGCTTAAAAGATGGCACGCATTTCTTCTATTACCACTTGATAAGGTATCAACTGACATTAACCTAACAATGCAAATTGTAGGTTCCTTTGCTTTTTTCTGCATAAGAAGCTGCTTTGCTTGTTTG
>PVIC010014368.1:0-36717 GCA_004025085.1 Thryonomys swinderianus | reverse complement strand
GTTTTGAATTAAATATGATATGAATGTTTAAATTAAATAGGAAATTTCAAAACTAATTTCCTTATAAATGCAACTGAATATAGCAAATGGAATAAGATGACTGGGCAGCCTCCTACTCACAGGAAATGAGGGTTTCAACAATGCTATTCTCAACCATGCTGGAGAAAGTAAAGTAATTTTACATTTGTATCTCATATGTGAGCATTACTTTTCTTTCAGAATTTGGAAGGTTGAGGCTCATAATACTTCATTACCAAGAGAAGGTAACAGAACCTTTGAAAAATAATGATTCTGCAAATTAAATTCTACTCTTAATTTAGGGATCATGAAAATTATAAGTTCCTTAAAAATCCCCTTCATGTTCTAGGTCGATGTGCTTTAGTCAGTGCTGTTGGCAGAAAACTGGATATTTTCACACATGCCAGTGAAGGCAGATTTTAACATTTCTTTCCAGAGGGCTCTTTCCTAGTCAACAAGAAAATACATGTGTGTCCCTAAGACACACATTTCCTATTCTTTAATGAGGCATGGCCTTAGCAACCACCTGACAGAGAGGCTCATTTCCTAAGCAACCTTGGCTGCACTCTAATTCCCTGTTATTCCTCCTGAGAAGGTAAACATAACCGCCAGCAATGTCACTCTGCACTGCTGCCTTCTTGCCCTCCCCAGCATGGCAGGCGATGCCTGTACAATGGAGAAGGTTCAATTTCTTGGCAAACTCTTGACATCTTTTGAAAGAAAGAAAAAAAGATACAAATCGAGAATCTTTTTTTTTTTTTTTCTTTTTGAGACAGGGTCTCACTTTGTAGTTCAGGCTGGCCCTGACAAATCAAGAATCTTTATATTTCTTTTGCTTCTCACTCCTGTCTTTGTTAATGGCCAGAAATGAAAGTGGTCTGAATGAAAAGAAAACAGACACAAGTTTAGAGGTTTAAAAAAAAGCTTGGGGATGTAAACAATAGAACAGAATCTGTTTCAATCTCCTGAAGTACATGAAAATGTCTCCCTTCTCATCAAGGCTCCCAAATGGCTGTTTCTGTTTCATTACGTAGACATTTGCTAAAACACATGGTCTTCCATTTATTTAGTCTTACATGGAAGATGCAAATTCTTCTAATTGTCCATGTACTGTTCCTTCCTTTCTTTTCCTTAGAGAGAATTCCAGTTTTGTTTTGAGTATCTTGACATTTAATTTAAATGTATACTTCCCAGGAACCATTGTGGTTGGAATGACCAAGTGATTTGATTCTGGCCAATGAGATATAATCATAAACTGCCAGGTAGAACTTTGAGAAGAGCTCTTAAGATGTGGTAGGCAACTACTTTCCTCCTTCTTTCCTATGCTTCAGCAGCAGTCTTGGACAATGGGTGATCTTGAAGATGTCACATAGTGTTAAAAGTGAAAAGGACAGATGCAGAGTAAAATCTTGTGTATCTAGAAACTGCAGAATTGCATCAGTCTCCAAATGCTGACCTTTTTAAATGTGTTTTTTAAACTATTATTATGGGTTTTCTGTTATATTGACCTGAACCTAATCTTAATGGATATCAAGAGGAAAAGAAGGAAAGAAGGTGTAACTATACTTTGCAGTTAAACACACAATTACAACTCTTAAAAGGTGCCATGGGTGAGAGAATTAAAATAGGATTAAGAATTTAGTGTTGAGAAGATCAAGGAGATAGGACAATAAAAGCAAAGTCCATTCTGATTGGACTCTGGGTGGAAAAGGACATTAGCAGCAAAACTGATGAACTAGATATAAAACTTACAGTCTCATTAATATACTATATTAATATTAATGTCTTAGCTTTGACAAATGTACCATGTGTGAGATGTTAAATTAGAGAAGCTGGATGAAGGGTATATGGGACCTTTATTGTTTTTATAAATTTTTCATGAGTTTAAAGCTATTCAAATTTTCAAAAAGATTTAAATCTCCATAGTTACAGTTAGCTCTTAATTATAAGATAGAAGTTAATAACTATAACACAGTTAAGAGAGTGTTGAGAAGGAGAACAGATAAGAAACAGGTAGCCCTAGATAAGATGTTAGTGGCAAGCATAGATTCTCTAACTCCTCCTCTTCTATGGTCCACCTGCATAGCCCAGTCACAAGCTTTATTCCTTCTAGAAGGAAGAGAGATATGCTCCAGCTCCTTGGCTCAACTGGCTTAAATCTCTGTTTCTTTTCACAAGCTTGTCAATCTTTTGAGGAAAGGATAATTAAATACACCCTTTGGTTCCTGACCCAAAATGCTTAACCTGAAACGTATAATCCGCAGTTAATTGATGTTTAGTGAAAAGTGGAAGGATTGTCTTATGGGATGAGGGAAAGAGAAGAAAAGAAATGTTCATGAATTCCGAGGATTCTGACAGGGTGCCTTTTTCTCTTAGCTTATACCTTTTGATTTTATCATGACCCATGACTCTACACTATTTCTAGTATCCTGCCCCTTGCAAAACCCCAGCTCTGACTAAACCTAAGCATTAATCCAATCATAATTCTATAATGTTCCATGAAATATTTTCTCTATCTCTAAGCACTTCTTTTCCTAGCAGTTGTAAAATAGATGTTTTATTGACTCCCTGCATTCCTCCTCTAGTAACACAGAATTTCCTCGAGGCTGTCTGGATGGATGCTGCATTTCCATCCTTTGTCTTCTCTTCTTGGCCTTAGTAGACAGGATAGGCCCCTCTGCCCACCTCCAAGGAGCTTGGCTTGACTTCTCTGCCCAGGTCAAATGTCTTGCCTCTGGGTTAATGTCACAGGCTACAAATACACTTATTATATTCTCTAAGGTGCCTGTAGACATACAATGTTTTCCTTTCCCTATTTTGGTTTGTATCATTTTGCCTTTCTCTATTATTCTGGTTCTGATTCTCTATGCCTGATACAGAGGTTAATTCAAGTAATATTTTATTGCTATTTCTCCTCATTTATCCTCAGCTAAAGTATCCATAAAAAACTTGAGTGACTTAACTCTTTCGATTCTGTGTAGCCCCAGCCTAGCTAGAGATATTAACATACAACTTCTATTATCTGATTGCTCACGGGTCTTTTTAGGGGTTCAGCAGAAGCAGCAGCTATCAAGTTCCAATTTTTTTCTCTTAAATGCAACCTCATGGGACCCACCTGCAAATACACTCCTAATAACCAAGTCATCGGCTCTTCCAACAAACTGGGACATGCGTGGTGTGAGGTTTAGCTTCTCTATCTTGTGTTTTTGCTCTATTAAAAACTTGGAAATGAAGTCTAGGTCAGCACACACTTTAATAAAGGTCTCCTTGGTAAACAAGTGCTTTATATTTTCATGTCAGAATGAAAAATAAAGGTTAAAACCCTTCAGATTGCCCTAGCTACAAATCTCCTTAGAGGATGTTGGAGTTTATTCTTAGCTTACTTACATGAAGCAGACACACAAACAAGTTCACTTTGACTCAAGCTCTGCAGGCATTCACAGTTCTTTTGTAGAAAAAAAACCTATTAATAGAAATAGTATAGTCTAATGACAAGATAATTGCTTCCTTGGTTGTGCAATTAATAGTTGTGAATAGCCATAATTGTAATCACACTCTTAAGCAAGTTAAACTTAAGATGATAGTAGACAGTCAGGTGAAGGTGTCCTACAAATAATTAGAATGAAAAGTTGGAACACAACTGAGAGGGCGTGACTATAGACATGGGTTTAGAGGTTGCTCTGAGCAGTGACAAGTGAACAAAAGGTGAACTACAGAGAACAAGAGAGCAAGGGTGTGCAATATATTGGTCAGCTGTGAAGACCAAAACAACAATGAAAATTTGAGAAAGAGAAATTAACCATAAGAAAAATATTAGGAGAACAAAGTAGAGCCCCGTTATTAAAAACAAAACCTACGCCTTCCTTTCTTCTTAGCATCAGTTCCTGATACAAAAATTTCTGAATGAATTTCAGAATTCATTCCTCCTTGAGATCTACTGATGAGAACAAATCTCAAACATGCATAGATGTAGGAGAAAAGGAAAATGAAGGCCCAAGCTCGGCATGTTTGACAGGCAGCATTTTTTTTTTCTTTTTGGGGGATGATTATCTCTGAAATGAGTTAGAAATTTTGTTTTGTTTTGTTTGTACAATAGTTCAGATTAGTATAGTTATATTGGTTGAAAGTGTTGTCCAAACAGATGAAAAAGAGAAACTAGACATTCAAATGAGGATTAATAAAGAACTTCCAAAATAAGCCATACCAATTTAATGGCACAATGTCAAGTAATTCCTCAGTCTTTTGTTATGGAACTACTGGCGTAAAACTTTCTTAGGTTCTTGATCGTGATACTATTAATAAAGATTAAATAACGGAGCAGAATTAACCTTTTCAGTTCATTATAGTTACTAAGCTACTAAAAGTGGATATTTTCTTTTTCACTTGGGGAAAATATTTGCTCTTGGGAAATGGAAGCAATTATCTGACCATAATTAAAACATTTGGTGGTCAGTCAGAAGAAAGCTAATGGAAAGAAAGTTCTGGAATGGACAGAGCACTGAACTACTTTTTAATCATCTCCTAAAAGTAAAGCTTTTTGGATATAGGAAATAACACACAGTTTTCTCTTTGGGTTACATTTAGCTACAGCATTCATCAGAGTGTACTTTTTGTAAAAGAATTCCAGGGCCAGAGATTTAGCTCAGTGGTTCCAGTACCTGCCTAGTAAGCACATGGTTCTGGGTTCGATCGCCAGTAACCACATAAAAAAATACTGGGCCTGGTGACTTATGCCCACCAGCAATCAGTACCATACACCACAGTGCCAGGTGTGTTGGCTCATGCCTGGAATCCCAGCACTCAGAAGGCAGAGGTAAGAGGATTGCTAAATTCCAGGATTGCATAGTCTACATAGTGAGCTCAGGACCAGCCTGAACCTCAAAGCAAGACCCTGTGACAAAAAAAAAAAAAAAAAAAAGAATTCCAATATCAACATTTTAATACACCCACTGTTTCAAAATCCAGTAGAAAAAACTCTAGTTGCTGTGACCTCAGAAATGATAAAGTAAGATGGCTAAACTTGAAAAACTGTTTTTCAACTATATTCCACTGACCTATAGTGATATTTGACATTTCAAAATAAAATGAGAAATAGGAAGTTTTAAATACAGACATATTTCCCCATCATTAAGTGATTTTAATGAAATTTAGCAAATAATTTCAGTAAAATTTTAAATAAGCATTAAAAATTTTAGAAGTTAACTTTACAAATTAGAAGTTGAATTTAAACCACTTTAAAGGTTAGAAAAGAATTAAATTGAGAAGCACTTGTCTTTGTCATCCAATACCAAGTAATAAGTTTCCCTTTAAAGGAAAACTTGATGGAAATGAATACATAAGAAGATGAAAATCATGTTTAATGTTTATGTGATGTGTACTCCAGGGTGAGCATTTTCTATGTGATCAGAAAAACCACAGGATGAGGAGGAGGAGAAACTATATGTTATAAACTCATTTCTTATAGTTACTGAGTTTTGTTTCAATTTTTTTTCTCTTAGCTGACCAATGTCAGCACTGTCACATCCTTTAGTAACTTGTAAAGAGAAAAAAAAAAAAACAGGTGAGTAATAAATACCATTGTTATCTTTTGTAATGCAATAGTGGCTTTTTTTAGGAAAGTTATACTTTCACCATCAACAACCAGTCAACAGATTTGGCTTGTGTACTCTACAGACAACTTAGTTACCCCACTCCTTGGGTCTTTTAACAATAATAAATTGTTTTTTATGCCTCAACTTACACATCAGCAAAACTGACATAAGAAAAATGTCTGCTATCTTGGGTGAGTCTTCAAAAAGTTTCTTGAAAGTAAAATATACAATTCACTCAGTAACTGACATAAAATATAAACACACCACAGTTATTGTTCTTATTGCTACTCCTGTTGAGATCTATGCACGGTTTCATAATTTGGCCATCTAAAAGAATCACTTGACTTAGAAAGACAGAAAACATCAAGGTAATTATTGAAGAGTTCATTGGGGTGGGTTTTTCCTGAAATGCCACTTGGTCTATAATGTTATTAAAAATCACTCAATTTATGAAACCTAACTGAGAAACATATTGATAAGGAACACATCAATAATGAGCTTCATTATATAGAAAAAAAATTTAAGACTAGACAACATGTAGTTTTCCTGGACATGTACAATAGTTTCAAAAATCATAAAAAATAAATGTAAATTTTAAAACTCCCACATGAAACCTTGAAGTTCAGAATCATAGGCTTTTGCCAAACAAAATCTCATAGACTCTCTGGCTGTTAGTCACATCTAGGAAGCACATCAAGCAAGGTCTGTCTCCCCAGAGAAATGACAAGTGATGGCCACACAAAGGTCGATGCGTGACAGAGGGAGTGAATCATGAATACTATGAAAGCTGACAGGGTCCTTTGTAATGTTGTGGGAGTTTGAGTTACGACCCAGGAAGGTCACAGACACCATCTGACTCTCCCAGGGCATCAATGGTTTGCAATTCTCCCCACCATTCATCTCCCCTAAGTAAACTTCCAAGGCAATTTCTGCAAATGGAGTTAGCAACAATGTATCTTTATTTTTACATAAACACAGTCCAAAAGATTATCTAATTTATATCCCATCATATTTTCTAGCTCACATTGACCAGTGTTGCTGAGCAATATTCTAAATCTTACCACTCAAAGAACATTTTGCTTGCATTGAACTAGAGCAGACAATAGCTGAAGATTTCAAAATTGTCCTGTTGTGTCTATGTTACCAAAACAATGAGTGAAAATGTTGTTGGATCTTCAGCCTTTTATTTATTTGTCCTCTTATCTTACAGGATAATTGTTATGGCTTTCATTTAGTTGCCCCCTAAGCCTCATGTTGATGAGGTGGGGGGTTTTTAGAGATGGTTGAGTTTAGGAGAGTGATTCATGGTGCAATGCCAGGCTTGGGCGCTAGGATTAAGTGTGTAAGTGCTTCCTGTCTAAGTGATCTGGATGAGATAAGAGGGGCAGAAAGATGCTGCTATGGTCCCTTGTTGATTTTGTTACCATGTGGGTGCCATGAACTGTTTCTTCTCTGCCATACCCCTCTGCCAAGCCAGTCTAGCTTTGGACCCAGCTGATTATGGACCGAAACTTGTACAAACTGTGAGCTAAATAAAACTTTTCCCCTTTAACTTCGGGTGGTGGATATTTTGTCTTGTCAACAAAATTAATTAAGACACTAATATATATATATATATATATATATTTTTTTTTTTTTTTTTTTTTTTTTTGAGACAGGGTCTTGCTTTGTAGTTCAGGCTGGCCCTGAGTTCACTATGCAGCCCAGGCAAGCCGTGAACTCAGCAGTCTTCCTGCTTCTGCCTCCCAAGTGCTGGGATTACAGGTGTGAGCCACCACACCCAGCACTGTGGTATGTAGTATTGATTGCTGGTGGGTGTGAGTCACCACGCCCAGCATTGTATGTGGTTACCGGGATCGAACTCAGGACCATTGTGTTTGTGAGGCAGGCGCTGGAACCATTGAGCTAAATCTCCAGCCCTAAGACAGTAATAATTTTCTGACTGTGTAATTTCATGGGCATGTACACTTCTTGAAAATCACTGTTTATCCCAGTGAATACCAAATCACTAGATCTTGACTACCAATAGTCGATGGTCTTTAGCTAGAACTTTCAAACCACTGTCACAGAAGTTGATGAAATTACAATTCTGAGAGTTTAATGGATTTAGAAACACCTGTGGAATCTGAGGAATAGTGATACTGATAGCCAAGAGCAAAAATTCCAAACACAGCTTACTTCATGTAAGCCCAGAAACCAAAATGTCCAAACGCACCCTTCTGGACCTTAGATCTAAAACTATTTAGTGGTTTTTGTAAAATACTATCTTCTTCCCAGCACTCCCTCCTCATCCTTCCATTCCCAGAAGCCCCAGAGATATACTGAATTTTTTCAAGAGAAAAATGGAATTGTAGTGAGTGTCTAGTGAGAGTTTAAAGGAGCAGATATTCTGGGATATTTGTAAACCAACTGCAGAGATATTTTTCGGAGATCTTCAGGTCCTGACTGTCTTCCTACACAATTAACCTTCAAGTCTCAATTTGATTTCATGAACCAGAAGAAATCAATACGTTTCAGCAGTTCCTCACAGAGAAGCACATGGATTATTCACCTTCATAATGAGCTAGAAATGGCCTGAAAAGGCCAGGGAAGTAGCAAAACCTCAGCATCTTTCCCCTCCCCCCCATGACCCTAATTCTACAGAAATGCCACCAGCAAAAGAATCGTCTACTTCAAATATTCCACCTGCTTCATGTCTTTGTAGTTACCTCACTTCATCTAGGTTTTGTATCCTTGGAAATGTGAAGGAGGTAGGGGAGGGAGGGAAAAAGGAGGAAAGGAAGAGGGAAGAAAGACTCTGCCTGTCAATTCATGACCCAACTTGCTGTTACATATTTAGCCAAAATCTGACTTCCATTTGCTATCAAGTTGCTGTGTTTTGCAGCCTGCCGTGCAAACTCTTAGGCAATATAGTTTTACCACCCTGGATTCATATGCAGGTGTTCCCAGTGCAGGTGAATTTTTCAAGGGAAAAAAAAACTTGATTTTGAAGCATTATAACATCTCATTAATTATTATCTGAGCTCAACACATCTTCTCACCTCTGCTGCAGCCTGAGGACTAGGAAGGACTAAAGCAAACACTAGAATAGCTGAGCTCAGGTTTTCGCTGACTTAACAGTTTTATAAAAGTCTTATAATTAAGTTGCTCTGTGTTTAAATCCCTTAGACACTGTGTAGTTTAAACAGAAAACACCAATACAATGTTATAAGGATATTCATATATTATAAGAAAATATAATGTCTATTACACAGTCTCCAGTACAGGCAACCATTTTAACTATTATACTCATGAGAAATAGGGTATTGTATTCAGCGTAGAAAGTTGAGTTTGCAGAAAGTGTAAATGTTACATTTTTTAAAATAGGTGGCAATTGAAGTAATTACTCTTGGATTTGTGGTCCCTTTTCAAAAGATTGGTTTAAAATGACCCTTTCTAGATTGTTAACATAAGAGGAAGTGGAAGGGTGTGATATACAACATGATAATGGAAATGGAAGACTCTGGCTGGGACAAAATCATCTGTTAAAGCAACTTGCTGAGTCTAAGGAGATGAAAAGCAATGATGAACAGAAAGGAAAATAGCCTACAGAGTTGAGCTAGCAATTGTCAGTGAATTCAGCCCTTTGTGAGTTATTCTGTTTCACCCTCAAAAATACCATGAGCTGGGCATTACTGTGTACAGCTTCTTGGTGGAAGAAGTAGATTCAAAGAAAAGTCACTAATCAAAGTTCACATAGTAATTGACAGAGTGAGGTTTTGACCTGGAGTTTTACATGCCTTTAAAATGCATACTTAACTTTCTCTAGTGTGCTCAGGAGTTTAAGAGCTGCCCTGGACACTGGTGAATTTCTCTTTCATCCTCTTCATCTTTCCACATTTATCTAATGGTCACCTCAAGAACCACATCTCTGTTGGGTGTGGTGGTACATACTTGGAATCCCTGCTACTCTGGATACAGAGGCAGAAAGATCACAAATTCAACACCAGACTGGGCAACTTAGCAAGATCCTGTCTCAAAAGAAATGCTAAAAAAAAATAAAGGATGAGAGCTGTAGCTTACCCAGCATGTGAGGCCCTTATAATATTACAGGCATGAGGCACCACACCTGGCTTTGTGGTATGTGGGACTGATTGCTGGCGGGCGTGAGTTACCACCCTCAGTATTGTTGTCTGTAGTTACTGGGGGATCAAACTCAGGACCTTACACTTAAAAGCATGCTTTGTCTAACATGTAGGAGGGCTTGGATTCAATTTCATCACTGCAAAACTAAAAATACAAAATAATAAATTCTTTGATGAAGATATTTGATGACCTTGGGAACCCATTTTTTTCTTCTTTGTATGAGATCATTTTCTCCACCACTTACATAGCCCACAGCAAGAATATGTGACTCACGAATTCACTGCCACACATGATTTTCTGATTCAGTGAGGTATTGAGGGCAGAGAGCACATCTTAAAGAGCTTTGGGTTCCTTATAGGTGTCTTTTCTACTGCCTAGATTTTTGTCCAGTATAGCATGTGGAAGTCAATAAATTCTGTTTCCTAGCTCAGTAAAAAGCGATCCTTGGGGGGCTTAGTGGTAGTGTCCTGAGCATGGCTAGAGAATGGGAGGAAAGAGGGCAGGTGAGCAGCACGGAGAGATAGTACTCGTACATGGATTCACTAAGTGAAGCTTGAAACAGTATCACATGTGTTTTAAATTTATATTTTTTTTCTTTTTTTGAGACAGGGTCTTGCTTTGTAGCTCAGGCTGGCCCTGAGCTCACTATGAGGCCCAGACAAGCCTTGAATTCACCAATCCCCCTGCCTCTGCTTTCCCGTGCTGAGATTACAGGCAAAAGCCACCATGCCTGGAATTGTGGGATGTGGGACTGACTGCTGGTGGGCGTGAGTCACTACCCCCAGTATTGTTTTATGTGGTTACCGGGGATTGAACTCAGGAGCTTATGCTTGCTAGGCAGGTACCAGAACCACTGAGCTAAATCTCTGGCCCTTAAATTTATATTTTCAATGAAAGTAGTTCAAGCACGATTTGTCTAAAATGTATCTTAAAAAATAAAATTTACATTAAAATTATATTACTGATTTAAGTAATTTCTCTTCATTAAAGCTAAACATGGGGAAATAAAGAAAATCCTACCCTCAGATAGTCTATAAATTTGACCAGCTTAGTAAGTGAGCTGCAAAAATTATTTATCCATTCTGAATTAAAAGTTGAGTCCATTTTCTCAGGACCACGTTTTCTCTGGAGCAAAAGGCTCCTTGTCTGTCATACTCTTTCCTTCTGACTTCTTCTTTAAGGAATGTGCATGATTAGCAAAGGATAGTGTGTAAAACACAGATTTCTTTGTGAGCACTGCCATCCTCATCAGTGGAAATGACTTCATGGTAACCTCCAGCTATGCGTTCTCTCCTGTCAGCCATTCTATAGGATAGTGACTTTTGTCAACCTGGTCATGATAGGCTATGCTGGAGTTTAGAGTCAGTGATTCATGATTCAACCTTTTGGCTCAAAAGCCCTCCCAGAGAACATTATTCATCTCTTAATTTCCAACTCAACTTTTTTTTTTTAATCTCCTATTGAATCTATACCTGGTCAAGTTGTGTACCCCATGGGATGATGTTAGGATCACCTTGTCCTTTGAAATGCCTCCTGCCTGTCAGCTCAGAAAATATAAACTTCAAGATAACCACCTGATCCATGGTTCCAACAAGTCTAAATGAATAGTTCCTTCCCAAATAAATGCTAGGTCACAGATTCCAACTCTAGTGGGCCCCCTAAATCCACAAACTGTTTCTAATTTAATCTTGACCAAGATCCTGAAACTAGATACACATATCTAAATGCCTGTTGTCTTCTTTTCTCTCCAAACCTCACATAAATCCCAGGACCAGCCTTGATGGAAAAGGCCTTTGGCGTGTCTTCCTCTCTTAGAGAAAGTTTGTCCCAGGTGGGAGGAGTGTCTTTTCTCACTTCTGGATTCTTCAAATCTAATTTTAAAATGCTAAAGGAGGAAAATAAAATAATTATGACAGCCTTCTTTTTAGCCTACAATAAAAAGCCAAGGTTAAAATGTGGCATGACTTCTTTTTGATAGGAGAAGCCAAGTATTAACTAAATCTCTTTCTCTATATTACCAGGTCCTAATATAGTACCAGGCAGTATCTACTTTTGGGTAACAAGAGTATTGGTTTTATATTTTAAAATGCAAACAGAAAATCATATTAATAATTTTCAAACTATATTTCCATTGTACCTCAATGTCAGGAATACACAAAAATGATCATGGTCAGCTTACTGTCTTGATATTCAATAGCCTAGTTGCCTTCAGTAATTGTGTTTATAGGCTAATGTCTAACTTCAACCAATCATTCCATTCCTGCTTTTTGTCATGAAAAGATAGGGACAGAATAGTGTAGGTGAGTGGTACAAACCGTTATCATGACTCTAAGTCATGACTGTAAAACATGTGCCCTTCTGATACTGATCTTCAGTATCATCTTTATAACACTTGAGTGGATTAATTTAAAATGGGGTATTTTGATCCCATAAGACAAAATGGTAGCATTCGTCCTTTAAAGTGTATTAGCCTTGGGCTGGAGATTTAGCTCAGTGGTTCTGGCGCCTGCCTCACAAGCCAAGGTCCTGAGTTCGATCCACAGTAACCACATACAATGCTAGGTGTGGTGACTCGCCCACCAGCAATCAATACCACATACCACAGAGCCGGGCATGGTGGCTCACACCTGTAATCCCAGCACTCAGGAGGCAGAGGCAGGAGGATTGCTGAATTTGAGGTTTGCCTGGGCTACATAGTGAGCTTAGGGCCAGCCTGAACTACAAAGCGAGACCCTGTCTCAAAAAAAAAAAATTAAAAAATAAAAAAAAAGTGTATTGGCCTTATTTCTCCTCTTCATTTTTGAAATTATGGGAAATTAATATTCAGGTATTATTTTGGTAAAAGAGACAATGGTTAAGTAAATCTAATTTTATTCTTTTTAAAAATGAGCTAGATACTCTTGCATTATTATTAAATAATATTTTAATACTTAGTCAAGTTTTAAGGGATTCCATTCATGTTTCTACATTATGTCCTTTAATTAAACTGCTTTCAGATTCATTAACTGTCCAGTACATGAGTGCATGCCTATTTATGGCTTTTTGCAAACAAGATGCCACATATTACCCCCAATTAAATCCCTATACCAGTGCTCCTTCAAGCAGTGTGCTCTCAGTGCATCTCAAGGGTATGGGGTCAGAAACTGCTTATCTAAACTGTCTTTAAAGGCCAAAAGCAGGGTGCAGAAATTCTGTCTCTGAGCATGAGGGAGAGAAAGGAAAAGGATCCCTCCCTATGGTAAAGAACAGAAAATGGACAAAATGCATGTAAAATACTATATTCAGACATTAGACCAAGGTCTGCACAGTACCAGTCCTGGGTCTGTGAGGGATGGGCCACACAGAGGGTGCAAGCAGTGAGCAAACAAAGCTTTATCTGTAATAATAGCAGCACCTATCCATTGCTGGCATTACCACCTAAACTCAAGTCCTGTCCTACCTGCAGAGCATCAGGTTCAGCTAGGAGCATGAAACCTACTGTGAACTGAGCATTCAAGGAATCCAAGTTGATGCATTTGTGTCATCCTGAAGACATAATCCCAGCCCTGCCACTGGTGGAAGATTGTCTTCCATAACACCAGCCCATGGTGCCAGAAAGGTTGGGGACTCGAACGTTAGACAACAGGAACCACAAGATGCCAGCCCTTGCAAAAAGAAACAAAATGGTCTTTACCATCTTCCCTCCCCCTGGAAAATTATTTTTCTTAGAACTAGGCATAGAAAAAAGCAATACCTGCAAATATATATAATAATCTTAAATGGTCTTTTTAAGATGTAGTCTCTGAAAAAAAACTACTATTATTCTCTTTGGCAGTTAAAATATGGAAAATAATTTATAAGGACAGAAATCTTGAATGGTTGAAAAAGACTACGAGGAGTACACCAGTTACTTCTCTACATCTGAAGTTGCATTTCTACATCATCGATCTTTGTGTGAAAAGAAACATTCTTGGCCTTCTCACTATCCAGAGGTAAGACAAAAATCCCTTGGATGGCCAAATATGACCACTCCTACCCTGTTCTTGTTCACACCCATGCTTTTCTCTGATGCCTTAATGACAGGGCAGAAACTCACTTTTCAAGCAGCCGGTGGTTGGTGTATCCCCGTCATCTGTACATATCCTCCTTTTCCTCTGTTCTTGACTGGAATTGTGCCTCCTCTGTAACACTCAGATTTAGTCATCTTTCTTGTCACACTACCTAGTGCAGAACTCACTTACTGTATGTATTACAGGACAGTGCTCAGGCTTTGCAGCACTGCCATTTGCCCTAGGAGACATTATCTTCAGGGCCAGATTCATGTACTGTTGACTCCTGCTAATTGCCTGCTTTTCATATTCCCATTCTTTGCATGATCATGGGGAATAGTAGAAACATAGAGTCAGATGCATTAAATTTTGTTGTTCTTCACCTATTATATTTGTTTTGCTCTTGGTGTCCCTGCAGTTTTTCTGATTTCCTTCTCTCTCTCTCTCTCTCTCTCTCTCTCTCTCTCTCTCTCTCTCTCTCTCTCTCTCTCTCTCTCTCTCTCTCCTCCTTGCATCTTTCTGACCTCATTTATTCCTTGGAAGTGTGTTGTTTTTTAAGGCTGATAGAATATTCTTGGTTTGAAGTGGGACTACTTAGGCCTTTGAGAAGAAAAACATTTTTAACTTGCAAAGTAGTAATAAAGAGGCCTGCCATTGCTGCTTATTGGAAAACTCAAAAAGATATATTTTACCTTACTTTAGCGTACAGCACAAAGTCAGTATATTATGTAAAGGGTGCTAAGGAAAACAGATTCCCTTACACCTCAGAGGAGCACTCATGTTTCCCCACATTCTTTCCATATCTTATAGAAAAGGTTAGATCTGCATTCTTACTGTCGATCATTATAAATTCCAAAACCCTGAAGTAAAATCACTATCCCCAAAATGCAAGACAGAATTTGATTTCAGAGCCTCTTAAATTTACCTCTAACATTTCACTGAATGGAGTCTAACTTTTTTCTGATATTAGTTCTCTACATGTTATCCAAACTTTCAAGTTAATGTAGATACTACCTCAACCAAATTATCAGTTTAAAAGAAATCAACTGGTTGCCAGTACTATAAAATCTCCTACCCCCTAAATATAAACATTGTTATTCTTTAATCTTTAGACAAAATGAGTTGTGTCTAAGACAAACAGAAAGCTTCAACACAACCCATGGAATGCCTTCTGGGCCAATTTTTCTTTGCATGCACACGAGATTTAGGGGACAAAACTCGGTTTCACGTAAGCTACAACACAAAAATCACATTTTAAACACAAAACTAAAGAAAAAAGTGTTTATAATGGGACCCAGAAGCCCCAGGTCACTAATTCAAAGCCTTTTTGAGTCACTTCATTCCTTTCCTTGCTATGTCTAATGATGTCCATATACCAGGATTTGTAGGTAATACTTCATGTGATTTTCACCTCATATCAAACAGTGTGGGACAGAGAATTTAGAGTTCTATTTCATTGATGAATGGGAGACTATTAGTTGCCCAGCCTTGTTCTTAATAAGTGATAGGATTTGAATCCAAACATTCTGGCTTCATAGCTATGGTCCCAACTTTTTTCCTACACTGCCTCTTCTATAGTCTTCAGAGTTCTAGGAGCAAGACCAAGGTACCCTGAAGATTCCCGCAGTCTGTGTGAATAAGAAGAATTAATTACCACCAAGGATTATGTGTCCAAGAGTTAGGACAACGCCATTGGTGCTACAAGATTGCTACATTCTTATGTAGCTTTAAAGCCAGAATACATATTTTGCTCAATCAATTACTGTATTTAGGAGTAACATATAATGTTACAATGATATTATAATCACATGAAATTGACATAAATACAATTGATTCTCTAAGTCCTTGTTTTAAGAATGTTTTTTCCCAGTAATCCTTTACTTCTTTTTAAATCCACAGATGTTTGAGCTATCATTACCTCTATTTCTGATTGCAAATGACCTTCTTCCTTTCAAATATTAACACATAAGTTATTTAGAAACAATCCCTTTGCCCAATATGTGTTATTTACCTTCAAAGAGCTGCTATGAGATCAAATTCCCCTTAGTACCTCTCCTAAAGTCAACACTACGTGCAGCCATATATTGTTCAGAGATGCTGGAAATTGTTAAATGGGTTTAGTGCAATAAAATGAGAACTGTTAGTATGTGACAAGACAGATTAGCTCCATTAACGTGGCTGGGCCTTACAAAAGTAAGCAGTGTTTTTGCTTACCTTCCCCTTCCTGGGAGCTCTACTCTCAATGTATGTAGGACACTATGAAGAAGCATGCCTTGCAATTCATCAGGAATCTGGGTATTTTGACATGTTTGAAGCTAGATAAATTCAGGTTAGGCAATAATGATGTTGGGTAGTACTCATCTTCAAATTCCAAAGGAGCATGAGGGAACCAGTGCCTCTCTCAGGACCAGAACGAAGGGTTGATGGTTTGATAATTGTGGTGCCATCAGGGAAAGAAAACCTCTAGAAGCATATCTATTCTTGCTTCCTGGACCTTCACCTTGAGTCATAGAAATAGATGAAAGTATATTTGAATGAATCTGTGTTCTGCTAATTATTGGTAATTATTTCTAAAAATAATTATCTAAAATCATATCATTTGTTATGTAGAAAATGCATATAAAAAATATACATGGTATGTGTCATTTCTGTGCACATGGTATTAGGAGTAATAGTTTCAACAAATATGAATGGACGACACTATGTACTTCAGAGAATAATAGTGCTATTCTCAAGGAGATGAAAGGCTACTACTAGGAGAAGAATCAGAGTCTATATTGTTGCAAAGATCAGACTTATGATCAAAAAGTAGAAATGAAAGGGAGGCAAATCTCATTCCCCTAAAAAGACTGATCATAATACCTTTTCCTATAATTTTTCTCTGAGAATGTGCCATTATCTCTACTAATTTTTCTTCTTTGTATCTACTAATCCCCTTGTTATTTCTAATGCTTAGACTTCCTGGAAACTAATTTGGCCATATCAAAGAACAGAAAAGGCTTTTCAGTTTCTTTAACTATTACAAATGTTATATACAAGTAGGAAATGTTTCTGATTAAAACAGATCTGATTAATTTTTAGTGTGGCTTTTATAATGGATGTTCTACTGAATTATTTAATAAGTAGTATTCTTTTTATGTAAAGAAACATTCACTACAAATATTCAACAAGTTTCTAGATAATAAGACCCTTCATTTCTTTACAGCCACCATCAGTGTAAGGTTATTGTAAATAATCAAAACTATGCCTCCATCAGGCCTTTTGAGAAAACTGTGAGCATATCACAGCTACCCACACTCATATTTTATAACCACTGAACTATAAGAGAGAGACACAGATACTTACATAAAGTATCCAGAAATGTACCATTCTAAGCAACCATAGAGAAGTAAAAATACTGCCAAACAGGAGAAATAAATCTCCAAGCAACAAGCAACATCCATGATCTCTACATGCACCTACCGCATGACTTCCTGTGCAAGATGAGTCAGCACCAAAACTTTTGTTTGCCACCCTCTCCCTCATAAAGTTCACAAAGCATTCTCCTTCAAAATGCTAGTTTTCACATTGCCCAGCCCATGGCACGGTTGCCGGCAGGGAATGAAGCAGAGAAATGATTTCAGCACTGAGCTGTAGTGGTGCTGCTCCGAGGCTGAGGTTGGCCTTCGGCAAGGAGGGGGATGATTCAAATGCAATGGCCTAAAGGTCAACATTCTCTGTATATATCTGAACATTCTCTGTATATATCTGAACATAAATCATGCTTTCATTTTACACATTAAGACGCCAAAGAATCAATGCTTCATGAGAAACAGCTCAGCAAACACAGGTGCAGTCGTTAGAGCACACATACATCTGTGTGTGTGTGCAAGCACACATCTCTCGGTAGCGCCAATGAACTGCGTCCTATTTGAGAACCTAATGTACTTGAGAGACACTCAAATCCTTCTCATAACAAATGCTACATCATAAAAACAAGTTAGAAAGTTGTAATAAATGTGTGTCAAGCCCAAACAATAAACATTTGTCAAATGGTTTAAAATATTTATAGTCCCTGAGACATTAAGCCAGAAATCTGCCAGGAAAAAAAACCACAAAACTTAGGCAAATATTTATGCCCCTCAACTTTTTATTACAACATTATTTATAACAACTATCTAAAAAGTAGATGTAATATAAATATCAAACGATAGGGGAATTAAATAACTTCTGACATACCCATTTATTTAGATTGTTACTCAATGATTAAAAATTGTATTTCCTAAGAGCATATAATGTGGAAACATGTTTGTAATATAGTGCTCAATGAAAATGTCAGAGGATCTAAGAACAACACAGACTGTAACCTCAATGTATGCAGCACATGGACATAGAAACATGGTGAACTGAAACACCCAACATGTTCTGTAGCTATTTCCAAAGAGCAAGGAAAGGGGTGAATGTCATTCTCTTTATATATTCTGATACTGATAAAATTTTCCACAAATGATATACACTGATTTCATTGCCAGGAAACAAAAATAAATGAATATCCTTCTTGTGTGGCTGTCTGGAAGTTTCCCAGAGTAGTCAAACTCTGGCCATTTTTGTTGTTTTTCCCTTACTCTTGGCACTTGAACTCAAGGCCTTCACCCTGAGCTACATCCTCGGCCCATTTTATTTTTTTTTAATTGATTTTTTTTGTTTGTTTGTTTGTTTTTGAGACAGGGTCTCGCTTTGTAGTTCAGGCTGGCCCTGAGCTCACTATGTAGCCCAGGTAAGCCTCAAACTCAGCAATCCTCCTGTCTCTGCCTCCCAAGTGATGGGATTACAGGCATGAGCCACCATGCCCGGCTTAAAATTGATTTTATTGGTACATTTTATATATACATTATGATCACATCCAACATTGAGGAGTTGTACCTGTACATTACACATCTTGATTCTCATTTTTTTCCATTCCCCTGCCCTCCCTACAACTCCACAATATTGACTCACTAAGCTGCTCTGTCTGGGCTTCAACTTGCAAACAGCCTGCCTCAGCCTCCCAGAGTGGTGGCGTTATAAGTATATAACCACCACTTCCAGCTTCCTCAGCCTTTGTAAACCATAGAGTGGTGCTTCTCTAATCAGATTTTCCAAAAATACAATTGGTAATTGTGGTAAGAAAAGAACAGAAAATTAAGCAGTGTAATGTGATTTTCCAAGTTACTTTTCCTTTAAAGGAAGTTTCCGTAGCCACAACACTCCTGAGGCACCTAGCCATTTAGGAGGAGAATGAACCCAGCCTTTGTCTCATAGGCTTTTTGGCTTCCTATCACCTCCATGAAAACATCAGTCAAGTGACAGATCCACCTGAGAAAACTGACCTAGAGTGAAACAGAATTAGTCTATCTGGGCAGCTCTTAGAATATCCAGATCTCTGGGAATCAAAAGCAATGCAGTTAGGCACTGCTGTCCTCGAATGTGTGGCTTCATTAACTGCAAGTTACACACAGCAGAAGGAAGAAGAATCATCTAGATTGTTATCACTTTCCAGATCACCTCCATGCAACACCATAAATGAATGTGCATTTACAAAGAGTAAAGCAACTAGCAATATGCTATAGGCTCCATAAACTGGCACATTCTTCTCACCAGCATTCTTGTGAACTATACGTAACAGTTATGTGCACATGACTGGAGAAATGGTTAAGAATAACATACATAAAATTTTACCTTCTTTACCCCCAAAAATGTCTTCCAAAAAATATTTGGATCTAATATAGATAGACAAATTTAGTATAACTTTATCAACGCTTTAAACTTCAGGGATGTTTGTTTGTTTGTTTGTTTGGGGCAGATGTTTAAACATTCAAGTTATCTCTCCCACCCCCTATATGCATGTGCTTTCTTTTCAAGTCATATTCATTATGTCACCTTTGGTGTCCTAGTTCTGGAATCGTTTTGCCTGGTGGTCTCTGCATCTGCTGGAATCCAGGTGATAACCGGTTTAGAACGATGGCTAGAGAGGCTGGAGACTCCAGGGCACAATTAAAGATCCCTGGAAATTACCCATCCTGGTGTTCCCAATCGTGAAGAAGTGCAGTTATGTAAATTCGGAGCTAATCAACTATCTTGCCAACTCACAAGTGATCAGCACATCTGTTTGCAGAGGTGAAAAGGGGTTTGACCCAAAGTTTAAAGTAACAACAGACACAAAATGGGCAAACATTGCTCTGCTTTTAGTTGCCACTGGGCTTCTGTGGGCCCAAGGGAAGTGTTATGGTTCCTAGCAAAACAGTTATGAAGTTTCAGAAGGAAACATTAACCATGCATTTCCCTGTCCCTGTGGTAGGTTCTGAACAGACAACGACTCTGTTAAGATACGTGCTCTTTCTGCAGCAAAGTAAACAAAGTGTATCTATTCACACTTCCCATTTTTTGTTACTAATAGCTTATTTTTTCACCTTCATTTTTAGACTGTAAGATACCATTCATCAGATGTCTCCTTAAAAACTTCAATTCCCATCTTACTTTTAAAAAATGTTTTTAAATAAGTGCAGAAATTGTTTAGTCATCACAACCCCCTAGTCTTGCTCTGTCAGGTTCCTCAGTTCCCCTCAATACTACATGGACTCCTGAGTTATGAAGAGAAGATTCCACTGCTTGTGAGCTGAAAACGTCAAGTTCAATCAAGCAACAAAAAGGACAAATGTTACTCATAGGCTGAATTCCCCACAAAATGTAAACTTCAGGAAATGTAGTTACCCCGTACACTGTTTTGGAATTTTTGCCTAACATTGGGAAGTGTCCGTGATGAAAGTAGTTCAGATGCTGAAACTGACAGTCTACCTGTGAGACCAAAGCTTAGAGGACAGAAAAGGGATTTCCAGACCATATTTCAACTGGGGAAGGAAATTTTTAAGCTACATTTTCTGCTTGGCAGCAAAGGAGCATGTCCAGTCTTTGGTGTTTGCTCCAGTGTATGTGTTTAAACCCTTGGTGAAAATGAATTCTATTCTCCTTCACAATGAAATCTAATTATAACTCAAACTCTGGTAAGATAACATTACATTTTCTTTTAAACTGTTTTGCAAACAAAGGACTTAATCTCTTCCTGAACAAATTACAAGAATGTACTTATTAAAAGAGAAAGTACCTCTATGATTCCTTATAAAAAGGAGCTTCATAAAATGTACTTATTTATTACACCTTAATGGATATTTCTAGACATATTAGAAATGGAGGTAGCTTTTGTTCTATCTTGCTTAAGAATAATTATCCTGGTTTATTATTTCCTTTTGTTCCCAGAAAAGGAAATGTTATTATGACATTATATGATCAGGGCCTGAAGGTTCAGTCCAAAGTGGGAGTGCTCCAGAATTTGTCATGACACAATTGTGTTTTCTTCTCTGATTCTTACTTTTCTGCTCCATCTCTAATATAAAGTTATAGTACAATATGAATGATTCTAGTAACTTTTGGAAGAAACAGCGTTCATTAATATAGACATTGCTAAAGATCAGGTGTACTTTGTCCTCCCTCGGTGTCACAAGACCCTGAGCTGTGCTGTACAGACTGTCACCCCTCAAAACCATCCACCAAAGAAACTTCTTTGCTTTATAAAGCTGACTGTTTGAGGTATTCTACCACAGACGTGAAATATCCTCATCATGAGTCTAATACAGATATGAGCAATAAATATAGACTCAAGTTAAGTACAAACTTAAAGAATTAAAATGTTAAGCTCTAGAAAGTAGGACAGCTTTTATAGAGTGGAATATTTTTATAGGAAACTTGGTGTGGGAATGTGATGAGGGGAAGGAATAAATATGATACAGAAAGAAAATAAAAGAGCATGTATAAAGGGGGAAGGAGGGGGGAGTGGGTAGGGATACATGTAAAAATGAGAATTAACTTGTGGCATATACTGGTACAAATTTCCCAATGTTATATGTGATTTTGAGATGTATATAAATTGTACCAATAAAGAATTCAATTAAAAAAGAATTAAAATTTTATATTATTGAAGCAATCAAGTATTGTATGATTGGTATTATGAAATAGAAAATATTCAAAGGGAAAAGGGGAGGAGATAGGGGCAAGTAAAGAAGGGAAAAAGTTTGATGTTAAAAAAGGAAACAAAGCTTATGTATATAGAGGGTGAGGAATAGTAGGGAGGGCAGGAAATGGGGAAAAAATGAGAATCAAGGTGTATCATGTACTGGTACAAACCCTCAATGTTGAATGCGATCATAATGTATCTATAAAATGTACCAATAAGATCAATTTTTAAAAAATAAAAAAGATACATAACAATACATGGGTAAAAGGAAAAGGAAAACCACATGTGCCTTTTAAAAACTAAAACTAAAATTTATCATATTAGCCATTTAAGATTTTTTACATGTGTATTAGAGATTTCTATAAATATTCCAACTAAAAGACTGATATTTATTGATTCTGGTACAATGTATCAAACTTGTAGCTTGACATTCTTATTTCATTAGTTTTGTTTAAAACATTTGGAAAGGAAAATTGACAGCCAGCTAAGTAACAGCTAATGTATAATAAATGGCATGCGCATCTTCCAAAGAAAGATGGTTTCAAAATAGAATCAATATCCTGTTTTAGTTCAATTTTTCCATTAAAAATAAAGTTAGTAGTAATGGCCAGCCTGATGCCAATATTTCAACTTAATTTGAAAGTTCCACTTTCTAGAGCAGAATATCTGCCCAGAGAAGCACCATGAATTGAGAATTTGCTGTTATTATTCTTCAACTTCCAGATTAAAGAGATTATTTTCCCAAAGAAATAGCAGCACAGCAGTAAGAATATAATTTATTAATTAGCATCTAATAGAAGTAATCTGATGCATCATCCTTAGCTTTAGTCAGAGAAGTGAAACACAAAACCTAAACTTTAAACAGACACATTCACTGTAGCTTTACAGAAATATCCATCTATGTCAGGAAGAAATGACATGTCTGCAGTGTGACCAAGCTGTGTCACCTCAGCAGACAGCAAAGGGCAGCAAAACCATGGCATTTACATCAGTGCTATTTTCAGTTACTATGCAAAAAGTGTTTGATAATGATTGTCTGAACTTTTAACTTAGCTGTTATGAATTGTAATTTAAATAAAGCAGCAGATGATGTACTGAAAGCAGCTCTTCTGCATGGCAGATCTACAATTTCAAGTTTGGGCTGAAAAGCTTGAGATTTCTTTTCATTCCTATTATTGATCTAAAATCAACCTCCCTGAGGTTCAGGTTTATTTTCTACTAATACACAGTCAAATACCAGGCAGGTTGAAAAGATGATATTTCTTTATCATTCACCTTCATAGAAAAAAGAAAGGAGCAGAAATGAAGGGATAGGGTAGGGGATAAAAAAAAAAGGAATTCAGATGTCATATACATGTACAAACTCCCCACAACAAATATAATCATTATGTATCACAAATATGTATTAATAAAAAATCTCAAACAATGGTATCACAATGTATCATATACCCCCTCTACACAAGAGAAATTTAAAAATCTGTCTATATTTGATGACAGTAATAAAATGACTGATAAATCCTTAAATATTCCTAAGAATATTATATTAAATACTCTGTAAATGACACCAAAAGTTAATCCACATAATTTGCTTTTGCAAGTAAAACTTATCTTCTTTTATTCAGTGTTATGTCTTGCACCTAGATGTTCCCCCAAAGCCTTAGGTGTGGCCTTTGGAGGTGACTGGATCTAGAGTGACTGATGCTGGGACCATTAGTGACCCACTCTGGGTATGAGCAAGGGTGGTTAGCCTAGATAAAATGTCAGGGATAAAAAGAGAGTTGATGTGTTTGGTCATCACTTGCTGCTAGATTGCTTCACTGCTTGCTGCTTTCTGCTTTGCTGTCCTTTGCCTCCCATGAATTGCGATGCCCTTCTGCCATGTCACCCTGCCTTGGAACCAGCCAACTATAAACTGAAACTTCTACAGATACATGAACTACAATAAATCTTGCCTCCTTTAACTTAGGGTTTCAGGAAGGTTGTCTCAGCAATGAGAAAATTAACCAAGACAATTGACTTCACAGGTGATGAATGTATGTCCAGTTCTGTTCTTTCAAGGATTTGGAAAGGAAAATCTCATGGTCCTTTCCTCACCCTTCTCTCTCTCTGCCTCCATTTTCTTTTTGAGTAAAAAGTCTCTCTTTTCCTTGAGCATTAGATTCAGCTGTTTGTGTTTTTATGATACATTATTTGAATACCTTAGATAATCAACTATTTAAAAACAATTTTTGTTATTGGTCCCTTATTCTTTATCAGGCTTGCCCTGTTTATGCACCTATAAGTTCTTTTTTGGAAGATGTCACAGGATTAGGGCTAGGGACATAATTTATAGGTACAGTACAAATTGAAAATTGGTATGCCTTGTATAAAATTTATTGACAATTTTAAAAGGATAAGACCCTTAACCAAGGGTAAGACAATGTATCTTATATGTATCTTATATCTTAAGACAATATGTATCTTATATCACCATGAAGCTGTCTCTGGGTGTGACCCAGCTTTGAATATTTTCAGCATGACAAACCTTATGATTACTTGGCATTTAGAATGTTTTAAGAAGGGGCCAGAGATTTAGCTCAGTGGTTCCAGTGCCTGCCTCGCAAGTGCAAAGTCCTGAGTTTGATCCATGGTAACCACATACAATGTTGGGCATGGTGACTCACGCCCACCAGCAATCAATACCAAATACCACAGTGCTGGGCATGGTGGCTCACGGCTGTAATCCCAGCACTTGGGAGGCAGAGGCAGGAGGATTTCTGAGTTTCAGGCTCTCCTGGGCTCCATAGTGAGCTCAGGGCCAGCCTGAACTAGAAAGTGAGACCCTGTCTCAAAAAAAAAAAAAAATAAAAGAATGTTTTAAGAACTACAGAATAACAGGATAGACCAAAAAGCCCTTCATCAGCAGTTATAAAAATAAATATGTTTGTATTTCTTTATGAATCTTTATTCATTGAATTCAGAAGCACAAGTTTCCAGGAAGGGCTTGTAATGCATTTGCATAATGTTGTTATGCAAATACTTCATTTTTCTGCTTATAGAACTAAATACATTAGCGATTTAAAAGCACAAGAGATAGTCTCTGTAATTTGATTCTCAGACCCATTTCACATTAAGAATAACATCTTTCTCTGATATGAATGAATAGATCATTTTTAAAAACCCTGCCTACAAGGATTGTGGTGTTAGATACCGAAGTATTGTCAACTATAAATGCAGCAGAGAAAGGCCCTCACATTAAGACACAGAGCAAAGCCAGAATACCATGGAAATCAACCACAGTTGATTGAGTCCATAGATACTTAAATGAGCATCTCTGGTGTATTAGGCTTTCTTCCTCTATAACTAGGACCAAAACTTTTGATTCCAAACAATCTTGTTTCCATAACCCACAGCACAAACCCAATCAGGAGTTGGGATCTGTGTGCAAATGTGTGTCTTTCTTTACAACTTACTTTAAAAGGACTTCACTTCATAGTCAAAAACCAGTAATGGGCTATTTATTTATTTGCTAGTGGAGATAAATCAATTATCTTTTAAAATTCAGGACCATCCTGGGATTTAAAGTTGAATCTGTGATTATACAGTTACAGTTGTAATTTATATTGTTTTTCTAAGAGGCTAACATAGCAAGGTGGGCTTATCTTATAATTGCCCCAATCTTTGTCTTGAAAAGATTTGTCTTACCTATGAATTTTAAATATATGACAGCTATGATACCACTATTTGTCTTTTCTTTGCCTGTGGCAAGATCAGTAATGGATTTGGGTCCCTTTACCCACTAAACTGAAAGATGGCTTTAAAAATATTACTAATTAATCCTATAACTGGCTAAGAAGGCAAAACCTACCTAATATTTCTCACTCAGCCTAGAATTCTACACCCATAGTTGATTTCTCAATAGTAAGCATGATATTTAGGAAAAATGGTAAGTCAACTAACAATCTCAACTCTGTTCCAAATAAGCTAAATATTTTAAACTTCAGTTCCAGAATCTCCTTGCCTTAACACTGTATAAATTCATTTTTGATTCACATCAGTCTCAAGCAGTGTACTAGAGAGTTGAGGAAAAGGACTATAATTCAATTTGGTGCAGTTAATAAGGAACAGAGTTGGATTTTTGGTTTGTCTGTTTTTAGTCCAGCCCATTGCATGCAGTCACAAGGGAAGAATGATAATGTATTTTGTAAATGTGAACACAATTCACTCACAGAAAATTCTAAACTTACAGTTATACAGCCACCTAATAATATTTTAGATTTATTATTATTGTTCAGTATCTCTAAACATTGCTAAATCTGTGGGTAACTGTCAATTCTCAAAGAAAGAGTAATGTTAAACCTATAGTTATTGTTAGACAATTTTGGTCTGCCATTTTATTAGTTTTGATGTCTGCGATATACACCACACATAGGTCTATTTTTGTTGTATTTTCCCATATAGACCTTTGAAATTTGTGGCCCAAACCTAGTTCTACATGGTAAGGAAGTCAAATGTAATGGTACCTTGATTCACAAACTGAATTCTTTCCATGATTCTGGTCATAAGGTAAGCTGGATGAGAAGCAAATCAAATTTGATGGTTAGGTTCAATGTTGACCTTATGGAGAAATTTGATTTGGTTCTCATCCAGTTTGGTTTGCAACCAGAATTGTATGGAGAATTAAGTTTGTAAACTGACATATCACTCCAGTTTTATATCAACTTGGTTTTCTTTACTCATCTAGGCCTGGGAATCTGGTTTGATATTCTCTTGCAGGGCAAATTTGGCCTATCAACTAGTAAATAGACTTTCAGATATCCCAAAATGTTATTTTGTGACTTGTCTCATTGATACCAGTGAGAGTCCAGTATAGATAAGATCATTCCCATAAGTTTACTTCGTACAGTTCAAGGTGAAACGAATGACCTACATCTACAATCAAACAATAACAACCATAAAAATTCTTCATGTGACTCTCCATAATGAAATAAGAAATTTTTAAGCTGTAAGGAAGCCTGGAGATGACGAAGTGGACTGACATGCACTTGCATCCACAATCATTCTGCTCCTCTGACTTTGGTGAGGCGCACCATGTATTAGCAGGAATGAAGCTGGAGACACTAAACTCTGCTTCTCCCCAGCTTAATAACCACATGTTCTGCCACTGGGTCTGGTTATTAGGGAAGGTTGATTTCACTGAAATTGCAAGGCCAGGAGTGTGAATATGACTTGCTCAATGTAGGATACAGGAGGAGCAGGGCAGCAGGCAGCAGTGAGAGGTGGGCTGCTTCTCAAACACACTTCTGTGGCCTCATCAGGAAGGTAAAGTAGCTGATAAAAACTTCCCCAAACAGGAGCCTGGGGGACGATATTGTTTAGATTTAAAGCAGTGATAACTTGGGTGTGATTTTCATTTGCAGTAAGAAAATCTTGTTTAAAATACACTATTAAGAGGCCTTATGTATTAAACCAAATTTTTTATTATGTGATTCAGAAATAGGGAAGAAAGAAACCACCAATTTCAAAAACAAATTTTGACTCATCTCAAATACCGCCACAATAGCATATTAACATATGTCCTGAAATTCAACAAACAAAAAGAAGCTTTTAATTCACAGAGAACTACTTTTAAAAATCCTACATATTCTTGAGGGATTCTGGGAAGATGGCAGAGAGGTAACAAACCTAGGCTCTCCCTCTGGGTAGTTTGTTGTTTTCAAGCCAAAATATATCAGCTTGGGGGTAGAAGAGCAGGGAATTCTTCCCTCAAAAAACAAACAAACAAAGATCTGAGGCAAGTATTTAAGAGAGCTAAAGAAAACTGAAGAGGGAGCAAGGGGGAGAGGGAGTGAGTCCCTTCCCCGAGCCAGGATTCCCAGCAGGGGAGGGGCGGCCGACCCACAGAGACGGCCACACCCGTGAGACTGATGGCCCACAGCCCTCCTCTGAGAAGTGGCTCACAGTGTGGAGCAGGGCCCCTCAGGACCACTGCAGCTGCTGGTTTAAACACTTATAAACTGAATTCCAGAGAAAAGACAAAGGATCAGCATAGTCAAGCAAGGAGGCCCCAGACACTGCACTGCCCTCCGCCTGCCATGCTGAAGGGATGCTCACTCAGTTAAGCAATCCTTGTGAACTTCACAATTGGTGAGTTTCTGGGCCCAGCGCCACCTGCAGGACCCTCCACTCACATTGGAGCCTGTAATTCCCCAGCAGAACTCAAGAATCAGTGGGTCCTTGCTTCAGACAGCTTGTTGTTAATAGACTTTATTCTATTCTGCTTTTTTTGTTGTTGTTTTGTTTTTTATTCTGTTTTTGCTATTTTTATAGCTTTTTCTTTTTCTTCTCTCTCTACATTTATTTCTTCACTCCTCAGCTTTTTTATTGCTGCCTGCCCAAGCTTGGATTTTTCTTTCCTCTCTCAGTCACTCTTATTTTTCAAGAGAGGGAAAAGAGTACCCTCACTGCCCACTGCTGCTACTCTCCCTTAATTTTCTCTTCGTCATTTCTCCAGTCAGTATCTATTAACTAAGTTAACATATGAAGACTTCCCTTCTCTCTCTTCTGTACTATTACAGAAGGGCAAATACAGATGTTAGTGGCCCTACTGCTATCAATCTATTCTGTTTGTATTTGTCTAATCTGTCTCTTTTGTCCTCTATCCACTATCAGTCCCCCAAGTTGTTGTGGTCTTTATATATCCTCTAATTCTATTTCTAATTTCCCTCTCTCCTATCTTTCTACCATCCAACTCCCTGGTAACCTTTTGAGCTCCAAAAGGTGTTGACTGAATTTTGTATATAATCTGTATAGATTTTTGGTTAGACATATGATCGCAGCAGCCCAGCTATAAAGCCAAAACTACCCAATAAAGCTCAGAAATGAGGAAAAATCCAAAATCTCAGATACAAAGATACCTGCCCCAGGGGAATTCGGGGAAAAGAGAAATGGAGCATATGGAAGCTCCATCATCAGGACTCTCTGAGATGATGACAAAAGCAGATCTAGTAAAATGGAAATTGGAACTGATTTCTGAGCTGAAGACACATATTATCTAAGGTAATTGAAATAATTAATAAAGCCAAAGAGGAGATTAGGGACATGATACAATCTGAGATAGCAGAAGCAATAGAACCTTTTAAATAGTTGCAAATAGAGATCCAGGAAATTAAGAAAGAGAGTGAAAGTTTGCAAGGTAGGATTAATCAGGTAGAAGACCAAATTTCAGACCTAGAGGACAGGATGGCAGCCAATGAACAGAAAGGTAAAATTTATGGAAAATGGATAGGGGCCATGAGTAATCAATTCAACAGTTCCTAGATGATTCAAAGAAGAATAAGATTGAATTGAAGTCACTGAGGAAGCAGAAGATAATGCAAAAGACATAAAAGAACTATTCTCAGAGATAGCAGAAAACTTCATAGGACAAGGAAAAGAATTGGACACACAGATATATGATGCAGTTAGGACTCCAAATAGTCATGATGTAAAAAAAAAAAAAAAAAAAAAAAAAACTACTCCTAGGCATTTAAAGGTTCCAGATATGCAAAAAAAAAGAACAAAAGGGCCAGAGATTTAACTCAGGGTTCCAGCGCCTGCCTCACAAGTGCAAGGTCCTGAGTTCAATCCCTGTAACCACATACAATGTTGGATGTGGTGACTCACGCCCACTAGCAATCAATACCACATACCAGAGTGCTGGGCATGGTGGCTCATGCCTGTAATCCCAGCACTCAGAAGACAGATACTGGAGGTTTGCTGAGTTCAAGGCTTGCCTGGACTACATAGTGAGCTCAGGGCCAGCCTGAACTACAAAGCGAGACCCTGTCTCAAAAAAAAAAAAAAAAATACTGCAGACAGCTAGAGGGAAAAAAAAAAAGTCATAACCATTAATGTCAATAGACCCAATGGGCCAACTAAAAGACAGACTAACAGAATCAAGAAGCAAGATCCTATAGTCTACTGCACACAGGAAACACACCTAATTCAGAAAGAAAACCATAGACTGAAAGTAAAAGGATGGAAAACAATTCTGCATGCATCAGGAAACTGCAAAAAAGACAGAAGTGGCCATCATATTTGCAGATTAAGTAGATTCCAACCCAAAACTGATTAAGCAAGACAAAGAAGGCCATACAAGGCCAGAGATTTAGCTCACTGGTTCTGGCCCCTGCCTTGCACCACATACCACAGTGCCAGTTGTGGTGGCTCACTCCTGTAATCCCAACACTCAGGAGACAGAGACAGGAGGATTGCTAAGCTCGAGGCTTGCCTGGGCTACATAGTGAGCTCAGGACCAGCCTGAACTACAAATTGAGACCCTGTGTCAAAAAAAAAAAAAAAAAGAAGGCCACTGCATTCTCATACAGGGAACAATTCAAGAGAAAGAAATAACAGTCTTAAATATTTATGCACCAAATTCTAATGCAACCAACTATATAAATCAAACATTAATGGACATGAAAGGCCAGATAAGCATTAATACAATAGTAGTAGTGGACTTCGATACTCCAGTTTCACAAATAAACAGATTGATGAGACAAAAACTCAGCAAGGAAATACTTGAGCTAAATCAAACTCTTGAAGAAATGGACTCAATAGATATCTACAGAGTGTTTCACCCCACAAAGTAAGAATTTTAACTCTTTTCAGCTGCCCCTGGATCTTTCTCCAAAATAGACCACATGCTAGTTCATAGACAGGATTAAGTAAGTGCAAAGAAAATGAAGTTATCCCCAGTATACTGTCAGACCACTGTATTTTGAAATTGGAGGTGAATAGCAAGAAATTCCAAAATCATCACAAATACTTGGAAACTGAACAGCACACTACTGACCAACCAATGAGTCACAAAATAAATTAAAGAAGAAATTAAACAGTTCTTAAAATTAAATGATAACTCCAGTACAACATGCAGTAATCTGTAGGACACAATGAAAGCAGTTCTACAAGGGAAATTCATAGCAGTTAATCCCTACACGAGGAAAACACAGCAAACTCAAATAAACGATCTAATGCTGAACCTCAAGCTACTAGAAAAAGAGAAGCAAGACAAACCCAAAGCTCATACGATGAAGGAAATTATAAGGAACAGAACAGAAATTAATGCATTGGAGACCAAGAGAATCACACACACACACACACACACACACACACACACACAAAATGAATCTGAGACTTGGTTCTTTGAAAGGATAAACAAAATTGACAGAGCCTTAGCCAACCTTATCAAACAAAAGAAGGAAAAGGCTCAAATCCATGCTATTAGGAATGAAAAGGGGAAATTACCACTGATTCAGTGGAAGTCCAGAGGTTAATATAGACATATTTAGAAAATTTGTATTCCAATAAAATGGAAAGAGAAGAAATGGGTAGATTCCTACACACATATGAACTTTGAAAGTTGGATGCAGATGATATAGAAATATTAAACACCTCAATATCAACATGTGAAATTGAAAATGTAATTAAAAACCTACCAACAAAGAAAAGCCCTGGTCCTAATGGCTTCACTGAGGAATTCTACAAACCTTTTAAAGAAGAGTTAATGCTAATACTTCTGAAACTCCTTAATGAAATTGAAAAGGAATCAGTGCTCCCAAATTTACTACTTGAAGCAACTATTATTTTGATTCTGAAAGCAGAAAAGACCCAACCAAAAAAAGAAAACTACAGGCCAATCTCCTTAATGAATATTGATGTAAAACTCCTCAATAAGATATTGGCAAACACAATACAGAGAGTTATCAAGAAAATCATACACCCTGATCAAGTCAGATTTATTCCAGGGATGCAAGGTTAGTTAACATATGTAAATAAATGTAATACACTGTATAAACAGACTCAAGGACAAAAACCATATGGTCATCTCAATAGATGCAGAAAAAGCATTTGGCAAAATCCAACACTGATTCATGATCAAAACCTACAGAAAATTGGAATAGATGGAGTTTATCTCAAATTAATAAAAGTTATTTATGAGAAACCACAGCCAGTCCTCAATGGTCAAAAACTGAAACCTTAAACACAATAAAATCAGGAACAAGACAAGGATGCCCTGTATTTCCACTCCTATTGAATACAGTGTCAGAGACATTAATCACAGCAATTAGACAAGACAAATAAAAGGAATAAAGATAGGTAAGGAAGAAGCTAAACTGTCTTTATTTGCTGATAAGATGATTCTCCTAAAAACTCAACCAAAAGACTGCTAGATTTAATTGCCAAATTTAGCAGTATAGCTGGATTCAAGGTTTAATGCTCAAAAATCAGTAGCCTTTGTATACACAAATAACAGACTCACTGAGAAAGAAATTGGAAACAGTCCCTTTCACAATAGCATCAAAAGAAATGAAATATCTAGGAATCAGTCTAACAAAGGAGTTGAAATACCTCCACTCTGAAAACAGCAAGATTCTGAAAAAAGGAGATAGAAGAAGTTACCAGAAAATGTAAAGATATCCCTTGTTCCTGGATAGGAAGAACCAACATCATCGAAATGGCTGTACTCCCACAACTACTATATAGATAGAATGCAATCCCAATTAAAATCCCTACAGCATATTTCACAAATCTAGAGAAAATTATCCAAAAATTCATTTGGAATCTCAAAAGACAAGGAATAGCAAAAGCAATTCTAAGCAAGAAGGACCCAGTGGGGGTTATTCTAATCCCCAACTTGAAATTTTACTATGAAGGTTCTGTGATAAAAACTGCATGGTACTGTCAAAGTTAACAGACCTGAGGATAAGTGGACTAGATTAGAAGATCCAGAAAAATATCCAGATACAGTAAGCCACCTCATCTTTGACAAAGGACCAAATTTCCTCAGTGGAAGAAAGATAGTCTCTTTAACAAATGGTGGTGGGAAAACTGGGCTTTAACCTGCCAAAGACTAAACTTAGATCTATCTCTTTTACCATGTACAAAACTAAAATCAAAGTGGATTAGAGACTTAAATGAAAAACAGAAACACTAAACCTGCTGCAAAACAGACTAGGTAAAACTCTTGGAGATAATGGCTTAGGGAAAGACTTTATAACAAAACCTCTATACCATGAGAACTAGCGGAAGAAATCAACAAATGGGATCTCTTTTTATTAAAAAGCTTCTGTACAGCAAAGGAAACCAGCAGCAGAGCAAAAAGACAACCAACTAATTGGGAAGGAATTTTTACCAGCTATCTCTCAGACAAAAGCCTACTATCTTGAATATATAATGAGCTTAAAAATATCAGGTCCCCCCAAATTTAGAGACCCAATTCAAAAATGGGCATCTGAAATGAACAGACACTTTTCAGAAGAAAAATTAAAAGCTTGCCAAGAACCATATGAAGAAATGCTCAACACTGCTGGTCATTCAAGTAACACAGATGAAAACAAAACTAAGATTTCATCTCACTCTTCAAAGAATGGCTGCTATCTCAAAATTAGCCAGCAACAAATGCTGGCAAGGTTGTGGAGAAAAAGGAACCCTTCTCCACTGTTGGTGGGAATATAGACTGGTACAACCTCCATGGAAGTCAGTGTGGAGATTCCTAAAAAAAAAATAAAAACTAGGATTAGAGGTCCCATTTGACCCTGTTAATTCCCTGTTGAAGATACACACAAAAGAATTAAAAGAATCATATCACAGTGATATATGTACACCCATGTTCTTAGTAGCTCAGTTTGTGATAGCTCAGTCTTGGAAACAAGCCAAATGCCCATCAACTGGAGACTGGATAAAGAAGATGTGTTTTTTCTATAAAATGGAGTATTACTCTGCCTTAAAGAATGATAAGTTTAAGACACTTATATTCAAATGGATGTACCATTAGGACATACTCATAAGGGAAATAAATAGGTCACAGATGTGTAAATGTCATATTTCATATCTGTTCTCTGATATGTGTAACCAAAGATAATATGTTACTGAATTCTAGAATGTATGACAGATATTGTGAAATACAAAATATTCAAAGGAAAATGTGATGGAGGAGTGAGTAGTGAGGGGGTGAAGAAAAAATGTGATGGTAATAAAAAAGAGAAACAAAGCTTATGTATTTAGGGGGTTGGGCAGGGCAGTGGGAAGGGGAATGTGAAAAAAATGAAAATTAAATCATGTCACATACTAGTACAAATTGCCAATATTGAGTGTGAACATGATATACACACACACACACACACAATGTACCAATAAACATTTTTTTAAATCTTACATGTTCTTACAAATACTATATTGCAATTCCTGATGGAATATATTCATAATTGATAGAATCATTGTATTTGTTTTGAAGGACAATTTTTCTTGAAATGACATTCATGCTAAGTTGCAAACCCACACCTGACTCATTTCAATCCCTTATTATAAAGACAAGAAACAGAGAGCAACACAACTGCAATATTTTCTGAAAGCCACAAAATGAAGTACTACATCCTGAAACTGAGTGTAACTCTCCAGAATGTGAATTCACAGGTCTTACTCCTAAATGTAATAAGTTTAAATGAAATTTTTAAATGTTGCTTTGTCTCTGTAGCAAGGAGGTGATCACTACTAATTATAATTTTATATATTTTAATTTGCACATTGTTCAAATTAATTGCATTTTAGATACAAATTAGAAAGCCAGATATATAAAATTAACACATTCATTAAATATTCTCAACTAATTTGGAAATATAATTGCCTAGACACCAGTGGAACAGATAATTTTAACCCAGAAAAGTGTGACAATTTAATAATCAAGAACAGAGTTTTTTACCCACTTCTCAGCGGTCAGCTGTATGATCCTTAGACACTTAATTGGTGAGGCTCAGTATAAATAGTTTTAATTATAATGAGGGTAAAAAGGAAAAAGCAATATAATAGTTCTTTGTACTAGGGAAAATAATACTTATCTTATAAAATGAATTACTGCTGTATCACAGAAGTGAATTATCAACCAAGGGCAGAACATTTCTCAGAGACAGAGCCATGCAGCATGTAATAATAAAACAATTCCTTGGGAGTAGCACACTAATGAAAAACACAAGTCACTGACAATTCAGCTCAAATAAACCTGTATTATACTGAAATTCATTTCTTTTGTTTACTGAAAACTGTTCCTTATAATAAGGTTCAGTCTCATTGTGAGGATGGATACATTTGAAATCATAAGGGACACTGTCCCTTTACCGGGCTTTCTGATTCTTCTCTCTCCTTAGACAACAATATGGTTTTCTAACGTGTAATCCTTTAAAAAGATTTATTACTGTAGAATATAAATATTTCCAACTTTCAAGAACCTAGCCTCCAAGGTAGGAATGGCGAACCTTTAGAGCTTTCAATGATATTAATAGCCCACTGTGGCACATGTGACAGAGGTTTGCCATGATGCTCTAAGTGAAAATAAGATGTCTAATGTTTGCTAGCTAGTTCCTTCTGCTAAAGACAGCATGGAAATTTCCCAGGACCCACAGAAGAGATGTCAAGTGAACAGGAAGACAGAAAGCAGGTGAGGGTAGGTCCCCAGACTTCCACGGATCTGCCAGAAGCAATGACCTCATCTCCATCTGAGCTCCAGTTCTGATCACCTTAGTCTACAACCTGCCTGGTCAACACACGTGGCAGCTGCACACCATCGTCAGAGCTGTGGAGTTAAACAAGTCACTTTTCAAACAAACAACTATGACCAGTACCCTCTGGGCTGCACCACCATACGCTCTAGCCCTGGAGGCCTCACAGGAGCCGCCACCAGTGCCCTTGGAGACTGGCCAACCACCATTACTGGCAAACAGCCTTTGCTAAGCAGTCGCATTAGCCATCCTTCCATTGGCATCCGATGAGTCACTTCTTTGGCAGCAATGAGCAACACTTCATCCACTGGCTACCAAGAAAGCTGTCCGTGCCCTCCACACTGGATGCCCCTGCACATTATTTTGCATTCCACATTCAAAGATAGTTATGTAATGCAGTTCCATTTCTCTTATAGAAATGAAAACAAGATCAATAGAAATGCATATGAGGAAACATTATCCTTCATCAGTGATAAGAGATTATGGCATGTTGTGAGAAAAACTGTGGCAGTATTAAGGAAACTAAAAATTGTATTTTGAGTTGAACTTTGAATCTTGAGAATTGTGAACCTTGCCAAACCTTAGCAAGAGTTAAAAAGTGCAACCTTTTCATGTATCAAGCACTTTTCCAAATGCTTTGGAAAATGATAGTGTAGGACCAATGTATAAGCATGCAACTAGTAATTAAAAGTGAAGTTGGTAGGCTGCCTGGGTACATATTCAGTTCTTAATAGCTCCCAGACTTTAAGGAAGTTCTTCATCTTCTGGAATGCATCTGCATTCTCATCTGCAGAATGTTGTGAAGGGCAGATACGAAAAAGACAAACTTCAAACGATGAAAAGTCTATGTCTGAGATGAAAAGTGCACCCAGTAGAATGAAAACAAGGAAATGTACACTGTGGAAAACAACAGATTAGTGAAGGTGAAGGCACAACTGTAGAAGCTCTGAAGATAAATCAGTATCAGAGGGGAGAAAGATAAAAAATGAGCTGAGCACCCCAAGCTGAGAGAACATCTCAAACAGGTGAACACAAATGCAATTAAGGTCTATATGACCATGGTGGGAAGACAAAAGGTCATCACTGAACATTTTCCTAATTTTATGAAAAGTATACGCCTATAGGTTCAAGGTGCTCAACTAATCCCAAGCACAAAAGTGATGAAGAAGTAGTGGTCCTCGGTCATTTTATTTTACAAACTGAAATTTTTAAAACAAGGAAAGAGAGAAGGAATGAGGAAGAAAGGAAGGAAGAAAGGAGAAAAAGAAGGAAAATAAAAGTGTGTGTAAATTAGTATTTTCCAAATCTATTTGTATCAGTTTATAAATAATAATATACTCCTTTTAGAGTTCAATATGAACATTTTATTTAAAATAACCATATAGTACTCTTCTTTATAAGATCCTCAATAGACT